>JBBPJZ010000014.1:0-66571 GCA_038089015.1 Chalciporus aff. trinitensis
ATAGCTGCTAACACCGGGAACTGACAGCGGACATCAATCCTATCGGAGGTATCAGTAAGACAGACCTCAAGAAGTTCATCGCGTACGCCGACGGCGCATTCGACCTCCCCATTCTTCAAAGGTACGATCCAGTTCCTCCCTCTACCGCTGTGACGTGACTGACAGACTGTTGCCGTAGCTTCCTGACTGCAATCCCGACAGCGGAACTGGAACCCTTTGACGAGAACTATATGCAAGCCGACGAGGCAAGTCCATTCTCTCCCATGCTGAACTCGACCTAACCTTGTCATCTTCACAGGCGGACATGGGTATGACATACGACGAACTCTCCGTCTTTGGACGACTTCGTAAAGTGGAGAAATGTGGGCCCTACAGTATGTTCACCAAGCTCGTTCACGAGTGGGGTGCGTTCTTGTCCCCCGTCCAGGTAAGATGCCTACCTTTCCACCGAGTCGTGTGGAACGCTCATGCATGGACGACAACAGATCGCGGAGAGGGTCAAACATTTCTTCTTCGAACATGCTCGTAACAGGCACAAGATGACAACGTTGACACCATCCTATCACGCTGTAAGCAAATTTTTACCCTTTCCCTTACTGTTCAAATGTGGGCGTCATCGTTGATGACATCGCCTTCGTTTGCAGGAGTCATACAGCCCAGATGACAACAGGTTCGACCTCCGACCATTCCTTTACCCTTCGAGGTTCCCCTGGCAATTCAAGAAGATCGACCAAGTCGCTGCTGTCCTCCCTGACAGATCCAACCTTGGACCTGATAAAGCAAAGACCGACTAAACTAACAACACCATCCTATCCCCTTTGTGGAACTGGGTATACGTATCATTGGTTGCAGGGTTGTACAGTGCGGGAAGAGGATAGGTTTTTACAACAATGGCGGGAATCAAGAAAGAAGGATGGTAGGTCAGTATGTATACAATAAATATGAACGAGAACGAGGAGGCGTCTGTGTGTAAGGATCATGTCCGTAGGAAACGAGAGATACCACTCTGAACGACTATCTTCTTCATGATGGTCGGTTCGATTGCTAGACGCGGTGTGAGCATCGGCAGAGTGAAGCCCGACAGAATGAATGCTTACGATCTGTGAGGTTATCTTCTTTGACTTTGCGTTTGATGGACTCCATGACTTCGCTAACGGCGGTCCGGTCGAGATCACTTCGTGCCCTCATCAGCGCGTCGACGAACGCAAGGCACGGTCCATGGACCTTTGCAAAGGACCAGTACGACAAGAACACCATACTCTTGGATGCCTCGAGCATCGCTAGAATCTGCTCGATGACCTCAAAGTACTGCTCCAACTCCTTGTCCGGTTTGAAATCCCCAAAGAATGCAAACACGGCACTAATATCCCCTTTAATCCGTTCCGTCGCCTCTGGGAGACGCAACTTGGATGAGTTGGCAAGCGCAGTGAGGTACGTGACGAGGAACGCATCGAGGAGGTATTCCACCATGAGTTCGAAGAGAAGCGGTTTGACAAATTGTTGGTCGGATGTGTAATCCTTCATCGTCACCACGATCTGCTCCACGATTCCATCGTACCAAGCCGTTTGGAAGAGCTGTTTGGTAGCTGGTTTGAGATCGTTGAAGATGACATCGATGACGGTCTGGATACATTTCTTGGCAACGTCCGAGTTACCATCGATCGCATCGTTGAGTTTCTCGTTGATAGGCGTGCGATACTTTTGGGACACCAGGGGTTCGAGTTTGCTTAGGAGGGCTTCGGTATAGTGCGCGGATTTGATTTGGTCGTTGGCGAGTGCGAGACAGTATTCGGCGAGTCCGCCTACGACTTCTTCGGGTTTCTCTGTCTGCTTTTTGAACTCTGCCTCGACGACTTTGGTCCATTGATCTTGGATACCGCGCATGACACGACTGATCTCCTCGACGACACGAGCGAGAATGGCACCTTGTCCACTCTCCATCGCTGCATCGATCTGCTGATTGACCATCTGGAACAAGATAACGGCACCCTGAGCGCCATAAAACCCATCACCATCAACCTCTGGTTGGGTCGCTCTCGTCGTGAATTCTTGAATCTCTGTCTTCATGAGATTAGAAGTCCATTCGTCGAGCTTCTTGACGATGAGTTTGAGATAGTCTTCGATGAGAGATTGTTCTTCGCCGTTCAGAAGTGGTGGTTCAAGGAGTTCGGGAGGGACGTTGAGCTCTTTCATGCTCTTCTTGTATTCCTTGAGCCAAGCATGGAGGTGAAGCAGGATGCTGGCTTCTGGTTCCGCCTCCATGAGACGTTGAAGCGTTGCATTGAGGTTCTTGTGATATTCCTTGACATAGAACGCATACATCTCGTAGCTGGGTGGGAAGCAGGCAACAACGTCGCTTTCGATACGGATGAGGTCTTGGTAGATCCAGCCGAGGTTGTCAAGGAAGGCACCGGGGTCCCGCGCGTACTTTTCATAGACGTTGTCAAAGGCGTACTGGATGGATTCGGTGATAACTTTGGTGATTTTAGAGCGGTAGTGTTTGAGAACGCGAGCGTTTGCTTGCATGGATTTGAATTTGGAAGCAGCGTCCATCTTGGCGGCCTTTTTGACGAGACGAATGGCGATGGCCTAGCAGTGCCTTTTGAGTGGATAACAGAGAAAGATAGTGGTTGTATGCGCACCTTTTCGTCTTCTCTTCCTTCGAGCTCCGCGATCTTGATGAGCTTGACAACGACATCCGGATAACCAGCTCGTACAAGCGACAGGATATTCCGCGCAAGCTCCATGAGATAACTCTCGAAGTCCACTATCAACTGCGTAAGTCGCTCGAACATCCGGCTGAGTTTCTGACGAGACGCAGCGGAAGCTTGCTTTGCTTGATGCATGGTCTGATTCCGGAACGCCTCGAGACGATTGATTTGGAAGTGAATCTGGAGGAGGTTGGGAGCGGGACCGATGAGTTCTTCTTGATCTGCAGCGAGCAACTCCTCGAGGACGTCAAGTTTCGCGTTCATTTCCAAGAGGTTGTTGATCATCTCCTCCGTCTGCTCGAAGTTACGGTGAACCATGGAGACCTGGGCAAAGAATCGTCAATCCACCTAGACTGAAGATCATACACTCGCAAACCCACCCTACTAATCTGATCAAACGTCGACACGGCACTCTGCGGATCCATTGACATCCTATCAATCGTTTGCATCTCCTCCTTAACAACCTGCATGTTATTCCTCGTGCCTAACAGCCTCTTCAGTCCCTCGCGAGTCGCATCGAGCTGTTCTTTGACACCCGACTTGAGTCGAGCGTCGATAGAGGCTTTCTCCTTCTCGAGTTTCTTGCGAAAGGCGGCGACTTTGATGAGGTCGTCGGGTGATTGGAGGTATTCGCCGATGGTTTGGGCGGCGGATACCTGGGATGCGACCATCGCCATGGTGGGAAGGAACTCGAAAGTTGTGCGCTGAGAGGACTACAATGATGTCTGGGGTGGTGGTAGTGATGAGTGTAGTGTTCTATGTGTTGAAGCTAGAGTCCAACCCGATCCTACTTGACGTCGGTTACCGAATTCAGGTAGTGATCACTCCGAGAGTGTTGGGGAACTGCCATGGCTTCACTCACGATACAGCGGTCACTGTCAAGGAAGATCCTTGCAAAAACGTGTCCCCGGACGGGCTTAGCTCGCAAATTCTCAACGGGGCTAATCCAGGACAAAGACGTAGTGATCGTTGGTGGAGGACCAGCTGGCCTGGCGTTAGCAAGTGCCCTCGGTGAGTCTTGGTTCTTTGCTCGCAACGGAGAGCTAGAGGTTCTGAGCCAACGATAGGCTCGAATAAGCTGGTACGGGAGTCAATCCAGGTTGCGCTCGTCGATGCCGGAGACTTGTCAAAGATACGCGACTGGTCACTTCCTTCCGACACATATTCAAACCGCGTTAGTTCAATCACAAATACCTCGAGAAAATTCCTAGAGGGTGTGTATTCGCGTCATGAGATGAGATTGCTTCGTATTCATTCCGCATAGGTATTGGTGCATGGGCACATGTGGATGCGGCTCGTACTAGCCCCGTCCGGGAGATGCAGGTGACTCTCGTCGGCTGTCATTCACGACTAATTGACAAGACTGTACTCAGGTCTGGGATGGCATATCAGATGCCCGCATTCATTTCGACGCTGAGGAGCTCCCTTTGGCCGGCAACGAAGCAGAATCTAGTGAGATGGCAAGACTGACCGAAAACCTCAACTTACAACGAGCCTTCCTTCGCCACGTTGCGAGCATGGAGAGGATCCAGATCTTGCAAAAAGTCAAGGTCGAGTCAATTCAGCGTGACGTCAACGGACATGGTTGGCCACTGGTTCACTTATCCGATGGCACGACAATTCGTGCGAGACTCCTTGTAAGTCCCGACCTCTCAACTTGTCTTCACTTCTTTACACACTCTTCAAGGTGGGCGCAGATGGACTGAACTCGCCTGTCCGCACATACGCCGGGATTTCAACCTATGGATGGTCATATGACACCCAAGCCGTGGTCGCTACTCTCAAACACGCACCCAAAGGCGCGTTCCAAAAACCTAATCATACAGCATACCAAAGGTTCCTTCCGACTGGACCCATCGCATTCCTTCCCCTTTCTCCAACCGTCTCTTCTCTCGTCTGGTCAACACGACCCCAGTACGCAGCCGCACTCTCCAAGGCAGACCCAGCCGTGCTAGCGAGTATGATCAACGCTGCGTTTCGCTTACCAGACATATCAATGCGGTATCTTCATGAGCGTATTATGGAGGCAGATGCCGCTGGACAACCCATCTCACCTGAAGCAATACTGGACGAGATTGCCTTCAGAGAGAGGTCGCATAGCATCTCGAAATACTCCGCATATGCGTCGGCGACGTCGGCTCTCTCGGCTGGAATTCCACCCAACGACGCGGATTCCGTCCCACCCATCGTTACTTCGATTCAAGCGGGTACAACTGCTGGCTTCCCGCTCAGGTATAACCACGCTGAAGCATATTTGGGCGAGGGAGAAGGATCTCGCACCGTACTTGTAGGGGATGCGGCGCACACCGTCCATCCCCTTGCAGGACAAGGACTCAACCTCGGCCTGGGTGATGTCGAATGTCTCACACGCTGTATTACTCACGCTCTTCAACATGGTGGAGACATTGGCAAGTATCATTTTACCACTCCTTCGGGGTGTCTAGTACTCACCTCCGTTTTTCAACAGGCTCGTATACCGCCCTTCGTCCTTATGCCAGCGAACGGTACTTTGCAAACCATAAGATGATGTCCGCCGTAGACAAACTTCACAAACTCTATTCGTCGACGCATGAATCGGTCGTTTGGGCACGTTCAGTAGGTCTGGAGGTGCTCAATGAGTTGGACTCTATCAAGGCGGCGTTAATGATGGATGCTGGAGGAGGAGGTGCGCGGGAGGGATGGGAGTGGAATGTACTTGCGAAGGGTGTAGAGGGGGTTGCGACTGGGTGGGCTACTGCGAGGATGTTGGGAGAGACGATCAAGACTTCCAAATTCTTCTGATATAAAGTTGATTCCCGTCTATGCTCGGACGCTCACATGTCGATAACTATTGCAAGAAAAAAATACAGAATCTTTCGTTCGGGACAGACAAATGTTGCATGGGTAAGGACTCGGTACTCAATCGCGATGTAACGTACATACGGCTTCATACACTTCAAGAAACGGACCACAGTGGGATTACTCGATCACCATGCGATTGGCATGCTAATGCATGGTTGTCTCCTTCGACGCATCCTCTGTATTCGTCATCTGGACCGCGCTCTTCTTGAGGACATAGCTAGGTACATCAGGATTGTCGAGCAATGTGTCCCTCTTGCCAGATATTTCAGGCCAGAAGCAATCGGCATCGATGCCCTCTTTGGGATCCTTGGGGACCTGCAGAAATCGGTTTATTCTAGTGCAGGTCAGAAAGTTTGGAGCAGCTTACGATCTTGTAACCCGCAGGTCCGAAAGGCTAGATGCAGAGTCAGTTCTAAGTGTTACACAGTGTAAGATGATGGCTTACAACTCCATCCTCTAAGATCCTGAGCTTTGGGGGATCGAGTCATTGATACGATCACGAAAAAAGAATGTGAGCATACCCTCTCAAAGCCAAGGTTTGCCTCCGCGAGGAGGTCTTTGCGAACAGCGCGGAAATTATCTGGGTCCCCGTTGTGAAACAATTCTTTCCGACGAATTACGGCTCCAAGGGTGGCATAATTGCCGCTCTTGGGGATAGCTTGACGAGTGGCAAAGCTATATTCCTTCGGAGTACCAATCATGTAGTTGGCACTGGAGATGTTCTTGGCGCTGAAGGTGCATGGTCCAAGGGCGCCCTCGTGACCAGGAGCCTCCCTCAAGAGCAACACGACCTTGGATGCTAGGCTATCACCTATGAGGCACCAGCCATCTTCTTTCCACTTGTCATCGGGTAACCCAACGTTCATTGTGAAGTCTTCGGGGACTCCCTCCGCGGGCTTAACTGGCACCCATCTACTTGTCGTCAGTATTTCGTAAAATCGTATGGCTTGTCCTCATTACCTGCCGAGGAGTGGTTGTCCGAGAACCTTTTGAATCCTGTCGTAAAGGGACTCGTTGTTCAACTCGATCAAACGCGTGACTGGAACGACTTTGAATACAGCGATGACCGTCACATAGTTGACATCTTTCGTAGTCTCCATCCATTCTTCGGTCTTATGAAGCAGCCTGGTGTCTCCGCCCTTTCACAATCGTTAGCGACTCCAAACTATATCGTTCCGAATGCAAACTTACCTTCACACTGACTTCAACAGAGCCAACTACTTCCTTGATCCTTTCATTCGTCTCCTTTTCATCGCCTTTGCCGAAACTGGCACCAGCTGAGAAAGCATTATACTTGCCCTGAACCTCGGCCTTCAAAGTAGTCTTGTTTGAGGCATTAGTTGTCTGAAAAAGGCTCAATATACTATACTTAAGAGATATGCTTCCAAACTAACACACCTCCTCAGTAATCTTTTGCGTTGCAGACATTGTTATCGACGCTCCAATTTCGACGGTAAGTGGGTATAAATACCCATAGTCTTCGAATACCGACTGGAGGGCGACTAAAGGTTTCGTGCCATCTGCCGCCAGTTTGACTGCGTCCAAGAATTCGTCGGAAAGCGCTTTCGCAGCCTTTGCCTCGGTGGACTGGATTTTATAGACTTGGATCCTGCATGTTGCCGAGCTGTACTGGTTTTGTCCTTTGGATGTGCGACCGTTTTCTTCATCCTTTCGATATTGGACGGATGCGGAGACCCTGTATTCTGTTGAGCCGATGGTCGACTCGGATAGATGAAAAGTCATCGGGCTCACCATGGCGAGTCGACCTCGACGGCAGCCTCTGTCCAACCTTTCTGGATCATGGAGTATTCCCGCTCGGTGTAGACAGTTTCGGCATATGACTCGGAGCCTTGAAGATCTCCCCCCGAGAAGACCGACTACGAACAGCAATGAGCTGAGCTGCGTCTAGATCACGGACTGTAAATTTACCGTGGCTTTCTCGACATCAATGATAGGTAGTACGCTCTTGCTGCCATCAGCATATGCAGCGCAGAGCAAACCCGTGCGTTGTAACTAACACGGTTGAGCGTACATGAAAACGCGAGTTCTGGAACTTACCAACAATAATCTTTCCTCTTCGTTTTCCTTTTTCAATAGGTCAAACCATGAGATGTGATTCTGGAAATCGGAAATTTGTAAGCTTGGCTTGTACTAGATGGTACATCAACATACCACAGGGGTAGTAGCCTGGTGCTTCCGGTCAGCTGAGGCTTAAAAATGACAATGGTAACTTACTTCGAGTGCTTGGACATCGGGGCCCAATGCGAGGGTGTTGGGTTCGGCGGGCTCTGCCATTGCAACGATTTGTGTATCAGGTGAACTTGAGGATGAACGTCCTGGCAGTAGGTGGTCCTCGTTAAATACGCCCACTGAATCGATTGAGTTCTCGGCTATCAGGTGTGACAGAGGATGACAGGAAGAATGGAAGGGAAGAATCTGGCAGGGGACTGTCAAGAGGAGTGACATAAAGTATTCAAGTTGGGCCCAAAGTTAGGCATGCTCGATTCTAAGGCAGTGAGGCCAAGTCGTGAGGTCAGGTCAGTTCGTCAATATGAGCAGTTGAGCGAGCCATCTGTACGTTAGGTTGAGTCTCGAAATGGATTAGCTCTCTGGTTGGAGTCTGGGCTCGAGTGCACCCCAGCTGGCAAGCTTAACGGCGCGACCAGACGTTCGAGATTATGGTGTCAAGTCCCAACAGACAAAGTTGGTAATCTATAGGATATAGTGCGTAACATCAATCCATACCTGAATTCGCATCGAGGTTCCCAGTTTGGCCAGCTCAGAACAAACCTGAAGGACTTGGTCGATTTCTCCCACTGCCCATACTGGCTTCATATGGCCAGGTAGAACCAGAGGGTCATCCCAAGAAGTGTTGCACTTGTTCGAGCAAAGATTCTGGAAGGGTCACATCGGGATCGTCATCTTCAGAGTGACGTAGGTCTTCAAGATCACCCGGGTTTGCTTCCGAAGCTTGTTGAAGCAGAAAGAGTCTGGTAGACAATTGGATTTGAAAAGGAGATGGCGGCAGTATTGGCAAGGGGGATTATCGGGCATCAGTAACAGCGCTGCCACCAGTGACTTGGTGAGTGCCACTGGCGACGTTGGGTACAGGATTGGGCAATTTCAGATTATGCAATCACTTGTCATGACCGAGTTTTGCCGAGTTGTATTGACCCCGCGATCTGACATCATGATCAGAACCGCGCACGCCTACTACTACACCGAACCAGAGAGCGAATCCATTTCGAGGTTCAAGCTGACATACAGGCCGCTCGCTCAACTCCCCAAATTGACGAATTGCATCAGTAAATTGGTCAACGTCTAATTCATGCTAATTCGGCTTAGCGAGCTTGTGAGAGCCCAGTTAGCCTCGGTTAGCCCTCGGTTAGCCAAATTAGCACGAATAAGACAGAATAAGACATTGACTAATTTACTGATGTGACCTGACCTCCCGACCTGGCCTCAGAATTGAGCACCCCTGGTTGGGCCAAGTGGCGGTTACGAATCATGATGCATATGTACAAGATCAGGCTCGTTTGCGTCCGTGACAGAGTGAATGGCAGATCCCTGTACTGACAGCTGGAATGACAGGTCTCCACAGGGTCCACACTATGTAAGCCCATTCTAGTCTCCTTGAGGATATGAGGATAAAAAGACCAATTGGGATTACTAAGGAAGTTCTAACCCCCCACTGGGCATCATTCTACGAAACTTTTTTTGCCATTCAATTCACCTGAAGCTAATACTTTGCGCCCGTCCATGGCATCAGAACCATTCCCTGATCGCGAGCTTTATGCCGCATTCGAATTGGAGAGATGGAAGACGTGTCCGACCTGACAAGAGAAGGATTTCGATGTGTCCTGCTGTAACTAACAACGGATCGTACCCACTCAGAATCCAGAGGTGACAACATTAACGGTTTGTGAACCTAAGAATAGTGTTGAACGTAAATACACAGCGGGAAAGGAGAGGCCATTGAAGTGATTTGTGAAATAAAAAATAAAAAGCCTGGAAACAAGGTCCCCACTCTGTTGAACGGTGCTCCGCGAGCCACTGGCATGCATTAACCTTGCAAATCTTACACCCCTCTGACAACTCTAACTTCATTACACAGCGTACCTTCTCATTTTATTATCCCCTTCGTTCCCATACCCGTTATGATCATCATCATGGTCCCGTAATTCGTGTTCGTTGGTCTCCGTCAACTGCGTGACATGTACCTCCATTCTCTTCATCGGATACGTATGTTCGCCTCCCCCACCGATGCTAAGACCACCTACGCTGATGATCCCTCCGGTAATGCGAGAAAGTCGAGATGCGACGGGGACGCCGGAAGCTCCGGATGAGGGAGCTGGTTGAGAGGTAGATTGGGTAATTGTGATTCGGATGATGACCATGTAGAAGGTCAATGAGATGATTGGCATGATCTAGCGTCCATAATTGGTATCAGCGGGGTAAGTGCACGAGGACAAAGGGTAGACACAAATGTGGCGGGCCGGAGCGCGCAATCACATGGGACTTTGATCAGCCCAAGTGACAAGTATAACGGAAGGTAATCGACAGGCACGCACCATGTCAAGGAGGACATAATGTCCCCTATTCTTCGTGACGAAACATAGCAATGCCGCGAGGAGGGATAACGAGTAAAGCACCCCCGCATCGAGAATGACTCTCAAGAGAGGCCATAACCTGCTCCGAGTTGCATGTTGCGATATGTTCGTCACGCGCTTGCCCACTTGCCAGATCCGGTACGCCAGCAGCGCTGAAAGGGGTATAATGGTCAATATCAGAACGGAGAAGCGAGAAAAGAAGCACAGCGCGGGAGCCGTCAACGGACAGTGGGAAACGATCAAGGAACCAAAGAAGTTCTCTCACAAGTACTGAGGATATTAGTGAACAGTGTCGCTACTAGGAAAGCGGTAATCCAAGCTCCGGTACCAGGTCCGAAAATATTTTCTTTGTTGACCGTCGCTTGGGAGATGGAATATACACAACCGACCCCCGTCACTTTTCACCTTCGTGAGCACTGGCGCAGAACGGTTGTGAAAGGAGCGCAGACGTACCTCCAACAGAAGTCCATAACAAGATAGGGAAGACAATTATCCACCACGACTGCCACACAACATAGCAGCGATATATCTAAGTGGAAGAGTTCACGAGACCCTTCGCTGACGATAAATTTCACGACTTACCACTACACCATCACCCACCAACGTTTGCAACATATACAACATATTCTTTTGTACGAAGCTCCACTGGGAAACATCGGAGAAAAACTCAACAGGTCCACCTAGAAACGTCGATCGTTGTTGCACCAGGCCCTCCCAGGTTCGGACGACATCTATGACCATGTGCTGTACGTACTTGAGTTCAACTCGACAAGTCTTGTGTAGAAGTACACGTACCGCTGTGCTAAAGACGAGTAACAAGCATGCAACTGTTACCATCCGTTTGTTGATGACGCCACTTTGCATCCGTCTGTACATCAGGGCCCATATCGTCCCTATGAACATCAGGATAGAGAATCCTACCCAACACATCGTCATCTCATCTCAAGAAGACTGTTACTGCGACTCACCATAGAGAATCCCCTCCAGCACGGTCGACACTATCGCCGCCGTGTCCAGAGCGATACCATTAGGCTGCACCATAAGCAGGGAGTGATCCTGTGAGGCGGAAAGGACAACGAAAACGCAATAGGACCGCTCTTCCCCCGACCGACGACCCGTGTATGTTTTTTATAATTCACATCAGGTGTGCAGTGCCGGTTTACAGGTATTATACCACCACGACCAAAGTACGCGGAGGTATTGAATATCTAAAAACAGGTCAGTCACAAAGTCCATGGACCACACCATGATTGCATTGTAGCCGCAGCTCGCAAGATGCCGGGATCAGAGCAAAGTGGAGAGGCACCGCTATTGGTTCGCCAAACATATCTCAGGTGTAGAAAGAGGGTTGAGAGTCCCATGGCTTCGACCAGGGCCAAGCTCGAAATTCGGATGCCGAGGCTCGATTGACATAGTTGACAGAGTGTGCGAGCTCAGTTGCCTATCTGAAGTTATGACTCCTGGTCAGGACCGCAATGATGTACGAAAGTACGGGGTGATGGAAACAGGATGAGCGCACACTTATCAGGTCTTATGTTTAGAAATCCTAGCACAGATATAGGTACAGCTAAGAATTACAGCACAGAGAACTTGATCCGACATCAAGGCGCAAACTCTGAAACGAAACGCGTGAGAGCCAGTGAGAATCAACACTAGATCGGCGTACCCTCCTCGTCAAGCAATGTCTCTTCACCCAAACAAGCGGCAATATAGTCCGATACAACCAACCGACGTCGTTTCGGCCTGTAAACAACGTCAGCTGAATGAAAATGGGTAGAGCGCTTCACCGCACTTTGATGTGAGCTGTATCAACGTCACCCGGCGTGAAATATCGCGCTTGTCAAGCACAACATGAGTCAGCTTTGGATCGTCCAGCTCTACGATATTTCCTCCATTCTCTTCAATGTTGCGAGAAAGTCGAAGGAGACTGGATTGAAGTGCATGAGCAACCCGCGTCCAATCGCATGGGAAACTGACACACACCTATCGGCAATCTCCTTCTCATGCTTCGTATTCACAGCCACGCCATTCTTACGGGCGTTTTGTGGTGTATCGAGATAGAAATACCTATAAGAAGGAAAATTTGATACGTCAAGAATCACTCAAGAGGGAAACTGCATTTGCACATACAAATGCTTGAAGATGTGAATTGTGTCGTACTCACGCTCTGATGGCTCGCCCATCGAGACATCCTGTATGCATTTAAACGATGTGCCTGCCACAATGAACAACACGACTCACCTGCTCTTGCGATTCGTCCCCAATGACGGACTGCCCAACAAGCATGTCAAGTGTGTCATGCCGAGATCCTACTGGAACACTTACTGGATCCGGCACCAAGTCAAGCGTCTTACTACCACTCGGCTCCACATCAACCCATTCGTCGGCTTCTTCTTCGACATCCTGATTGATAGAATCTACATCAGTCTCAGGTTCGGTTTCACTTTCTTCCGGAGCCGCATGCTTGGCGTCCACAGTGAGCCACTCCGCAAGAGCCGGGTCCACTTCCTCAGTGGGCTCCGCCTTGGGCTCAGGGACTTTGGGAGTCGATGAAATATTGGAGCTTGTACCTTCTGCTCGAGGTTGTTCCTGTCCCTCATCAACCATCTCCTGGTCGTCTTCTTCGCTATCAGGCTCATTATACTCAGCAGTCATCTGACGATCTTCAGAAGCATGGAAAAAGTATCTTTATGAAAGAATAAGCATCGATAACTAAATGAGAAAGTATGGATCACATACCCCTTCTTCAGAGAGAGAATTTCCTCTCTGGCAACACAATCCAAGATCCACTTGGGCCGAACGATATCGACGGTCCCTTTGTTCACCAACAATTTAATGTCATACGCTTGCGCGCCGTTAGCACACGTCTCATCATCTATGGTGTTTGACAACTTACGCATCGTAGTCCCACCATACACAACCATCACCGGCTGGTGAGATGTGACAACCTGAACACAGCTTCCCCCGTTCGCATGGATCCTATCGCAGAACCAGAGATGAATGGACACCCACAACTAACAGCGAAAGATCATACAGTTTTATCAGCTCCTTCCGGTCTTCTTCGCCCGTCTTCGACTTTGGATCCGCAGATACCACTACGCAGCGTCTTGAATCCGACATAGTTCATGACAATTATCGCATTTACTCACTGAACTTCATGTCCTGGAACAAGTTGGATTCGACTTCAACTTTACCAAGGCTCGGACCTTTGTATTGTGGCAAAACCATGGGCTGGAAACAACGCTGGTAAACGAGACTTGAAATTGGATTCCTGGAACTACCTTCTTCTTCACAACTTTTCTCCGTTTCTTTCGATCATCGAAGCTACACCGATAGATGAAATCGTCATGGCGAGATAGAAGTTAATGAAACCCACCTGGCATCCTTTTCCATCTTCCGCTTATGTTCAGTGCGCATAGTCTCCAAAATGGCTAGCACGACGTATTGAACGCACAGGCCATGAGGTGGAAGATTAATTGAGCGAACCTGATACAGTCATACAATCGTCGATACCGAGGTCATCCCGAATTGACAGAGCGCGGGGGAAACGCATCGTCATACCAAGGTGGTACTGGTCTGTCAAAATGTCCGGATTAATACCAAGAAAATCATCCAATCAACAAACGCCCACCAGTAGTCGTGATTTCAGCTGCCTTCACCCTCAGAATAAAGGAACTACAAGCACGTCAGACCAGTGCTGGAAAAGACACGATGAGAAACATACTCTGCAGGCTCGAGATAGAGATCGCCCTTGTCCTCGTGACCCCGCTTAGCAGTCTGCAAAAACTCTGGGGGAGACTTGGGATCCCACTCTTTCCAGGGCTTTTGACGAACCCACACAAAGTCGGCAAAGCTCAAGCCAGAACCAACACGTACGAAGGTGCTGTATCTGAAAGTGAAGGGGGGTGATTATCCATGAAACAGGGTGAAAGAGTTTTCTCACCTTAGCTCGTCGCCGCTCGTATGTCGATCGTCAAGTGCAGCGCATATCAGGGTGGATACACCACCCGAGCGCTTTCCAGTACCGTAGTTGCCAGCTGTGCACCCAATAAGCAGAGGTTAACTACGTCAAGTACATATCGCTCACCTACAACCAATACATCAACGGTTTCTCCCAAGTCATCCTATATCAATAGAAATGAGTCACGCAGGTACACCCACGAGAGAAACATACCATGTACTCGGGCTTAACCTTGATCCAATCCTTGTTACGCCCATTGAGCGTATACTCGGAATCCGGGTGCTTGATGATCAAGCCTTCTCCCCTAGATGCCATGACTTCATCCATTCTCTGCCTTACGTCCTTGGCGGTTTTACCCTCAAACTCCATAGTGAACTCCAGTCTTCCAGGTACTTGTTGAATGCAGGCACGAAGATTGCGTTTTCGGAACTTAAGTGACTTCTTGTGAAGAGACATCCCGTTGAGATACAACAGATCAAACACTTTGACTGCAAATAGTAATGCAACGGTGAGATGGAAGTTTTTGGGAACTAGAATGGAGCACTTACAGCATGGCCTTGGATTGTGCTCTGCCTTGGACTTGTCTTTATGTGCAGTGAGAGAAACACTCTATATGGAGCAAAACCAGATGCATACCTAGTGCGGCGGTTTTCAAAGTTCCAAAGGGTAGATTGCGTTCAGATACTGGATCCCATACCAACATCTCGCCGTCTAGGATGATACTACATCGTGGATGAGAACATCGTTTGGTTCGAACGTTACGAACATACTCTTCAACACGCTCGTCAAAAGCGCCATCGATATATGGAGTCAAACTTCCTGCACCGACATGTTTTCCGTACAGGTACGTGTAATCCTTGCCTTTCCTACAATCAAGTCAGTATACGAAGAATACTAGTCCGACCATTTTACCTTGAACAGTAAAAATACTCGTTGCGACGCTTGTGCAATTGCATTCTCTCTCCGTCAAGCTTCTCTTCGATGACGAATGTCCGACCTTGCATTTCCTTGACAGTTTCTTCGATCTTGTATGTTGGTCGTTTGCAAAGCATCGGAGAAAAGGCTTTGAACAACTGGATAGCCTTGTCCTGGAGCTGGTTGAGTCTCGTTCTCAGCTCGTTTCAAAATCAGGCACACCTCTGGATTAAGCCGGCGAATCGGGTCAGACAGCTCCCAAGCAACTTTCTTGAGATCTGAGCAAGTGTTGAATAAATCCTCGGCATCGGGGTGAAACACTGAGAACACGGTAGTCTCCTTGACGGATATGACCATGTCTGCCATACCACTGTCGCTCAGCGGGTTGTCTTCTCAAGGGAATATAAAGAAACATCGTACCTTTGAGCACGATGCGAACGATCCATCTCTGTTCTTCGGCTGTTGCACCGTTGTAGATGCGTTGAAGAATTTTGGACTGAATCTCTCTATACGCGAATTTGAATGCCTGGCTCTCAAAACTGAAGGAACGCCTACTGTTTCCCCGTGTTCTGAGATAGCTCATCGAGGATGCGGTTCAAATCGTCCACAGAGAGCGAACCCTCAACTACTGAGGAGCGCTTGCTTACGACTTCAAAAAGCACATTGGAGAAATCACCCGACCCAGCCTGAAACTTGCCTTAGATAGAATCCAGCGATGGCCCAGAAAAAATACCGACATATTTTCCAGACGGTTTCTTCCAGTTGAGGAGTCGGATTGCATCTGGATCTTTCGTGCCGAGGGGAATAAGTTTGATGTATGCCTTCGCGAGGTTCTTTTCTTTGAGGCCGTACACTGCACGCTCACGATCTTTCTGTATGAACCCTCAGGGTTACACTTTGGATTCAAACGCATTCAGCTAACGTGCCTGAGGAAGAATGAGGCGAAGAGCGGGGTAGAGATCGTAACCAATTTGCTGCCTCCAATGCTATACCACGAGTGTCAAACCTGGCGAGAGAGGACTGGAACCAGTAACATACGTTGAACCATGCTGCGAGTAAGCGCCTTCGACGCTCTGGCTTGCGTTCAGTAGATAATTTGTCAAACAAACCCACTAGGACCACAAGAGGGGCACTGCTTTTGTTCTGGGGCGGTGCAGGGTATACGGTTTCTGCTTCATTCATGGGCTCGGGTGAGCCTGGTTGTACGGAGGGCGCTGGTGTAGGTTGCATCATCTGGATGATTCAATTCGCAGCGTTCATGATGGTTCGCCTCCAAGCTCACAGCGTGACATGCGTGTTATTTACACATATTTGGCTACCAGACGCGTGGGATGACGCCGCAGACCAGAGACTGGCCAGAAACTCTACAAGTTATTGCACTGCTATCATGCGGAACGTACTCTCGTTACATAAATAATTACTATATCTTCGCATGGACGAGTCTCACACCGATCGCTTCCTAGCTGCCTCCATACTCGCTCAGTCCCACTGATGTGGACGAATGCGAAGCCGCAGCGGTGTCACTTGTGGCCGAATAGATACCATGAAATAGTGCGTGCCACTTGCTAGCACACTGGCACTGACACCCCCTTAGACAGTGTCTATGACGTCGACGCGTCATGACGCGCCAATTAGCATATATATGAGGTGATCTCCTCTCGACGCATACCTACCCACACCACACACTTTCTGTAGTTCTGCTAAGCACCCAGAGCGGTGTGTTTTTATCCACCCCCCTTGTAGGAGCTAGAATCTCCTCACACCCTCTCCTGCGGGGTAACAGACCCAATACCCATGACAGAGGCCTTGCTTTCAAAATCCGCCATCAAGTCAACATGCCCACGATCTATCTGAACCATTCTTTCCCTACAAGCTTCGTAACTGAGATTGCCCGTTCCTTGGCAAATGGGGCAAGCCTTCTTTTGACCACATTTTTCCGACGAGAAAATCTCGGGCGGCGTCCTTGAAAGGGCTGAGTCCTTCGCAGAGTCCTAATCTTTCGAATTCATTCATCTTCCCGAGACTTAGATAGTGATGGACTTCAGCGCACATGGGGTACCAGAGTGTGGACCTGGACAACGCCTCCGCAAAGCCGAACCCCGGCCGAGTCATGGTCAGGTTGTTATTGCACCGAGGTTTGCATAGTCACGCTGCTTGTCTAGTTTGTCACACACCCTGACTTCGTAGGTTTTCGATCATGAATTTTCACTGTTTTTTCCTCAAAAGGCTCCGTTGTCCAACTTCAACTTTTCTTCAATATCAGGCGGCAATACACTAATACATACGTTCCAGGCCTACATTCATGCCGCATTCCTACATGACCGAGACATCACCATCGTGTATTCTTACAGTGTACACGCTGACCTCAGGCACGCCGGGTCGGGCTCTTCACTCCCAGATGCGAGCGAAAATCCAGCGCTGATCATCAGCTCCGGTATCCCTCTCGACGTGAAGCTAACGCGTAGAGGAGCTAAATATCACCGAACAGCAACGGTATCGATAGAACTAACCTGGTCCTCGAAGCCATCCTCCTTGAGAGTCGCGACTTGATCCTTACTGGGAACATGAATCCTGACAGGAAAAAAAGTGAGCTCGTTTGTATCTTGAACTGTATGACTATGCGAACCTGTGTACTCCTTCGCCAGCAGATTCAATGCTGAACTCGGTGGCCTTGTCCCTTTCAGCCTCGGATGCTACGATGAAGACTTTCTTCACGCCCGGTACTTCCTGCAAGGAATAAGGATAGAGATCTCGATAAAACAACGAGACTTGCTTTCAAGACCCATGCAGCCTTAGGGTAGGTGGTGGAGTGGAATGTGTACTTTCCACCACCGACGTGGTGTACCTTCCACTACTCATATTATTTGTGAATGCACCATCACTCAAACAGACTAGATCACCGACCTGTTCCTTCATATCCTTGCGATGGCTGCCAACGATGGGGAGGACAAGCGGTTCAATAGGGATGACGATGTTGGGGAAGTCAAGGTGTCCCGATTCCTCGTGGACGGAGGTGATCCGGTATATACCGCTTTCGAGAGACATTGCTATTGATGTACGAGATACTGTCGATGAGTATATGAGAGAAAGAAGAGGTGAAGTTCACACTGAATAAAGTGAGCATAGAGCCAGCTTTTATATCGGGGAGCGGCCAAACCCGAGCTCACCGCAGTCATACACCTGATACGGTGCGTGACACTCGCTAGCCCTCCGGGAGAGCTCACCAACTCAAGAGTGATCAAATCAGCACCACCGCTTCAAGGTTAGTTACTGCGCATCGGATCTAATCCAGGATTAAGTATGGAAGAACAAACGGCGGCAGACGAAGAAAATATCGGTCATGTAGGTTTACAAAATCCGAGCAATGAACATGGCGAAGTTTGACTTGGAGGCGAGTCGTCTTTGACATTCCGTCGGCGAGATTTGCACACCCGAATAATCATAAGACGGGATCATGGGAATGCTGCAATGGCCGCCGCTGAGACATCCTCTGTTGGATAGTTATGATTAGGATAAACACGATATACCTAGCTGAGCAGAGCTGCGATCGCATCAAATGAGGCCATTGAAGATTGTCCTCCCCCGACCCAACCCCCAACAATATTGTGATCCGATCCAGTTCAAGGGCGGTGATCAAGTTACTAGAAAATAGGACCCCCACAGATGAGGCGAAATGGGTGTGTATGGCAAGTCAACGGCATCCCCCTGTTAAATCTTCATTTCCGTCAGTATTCGATGGAGGGGCAAAGCACCGCACCTGTCAGCGGTTGCGAATTAACTGAAGCACCCCACGGAGAACGCCGTCGATCATATCGCGGAGACGTTCGGTCAAAAATCGGGTGCGATAATCACGGTCCTTTCTCTTTGACAAGGGCCAGTGGCATATTCATACAAGTTCGGCCTCGGGGTGCCTTTTCGAGAAGCCACGTACATTGCTGCTGTAATTTAGTATCAGAACCAGCTATGGTGGGGATCCTAACCTACGAAAGACATGTGCGCTAGAGTGGTGGGGTAGCCCTACCGGCGGATCATTGAGCTCGGGAACCTGTAGACATCGAATTGGCAACAGAGCCGGAAATGTCTGTGTATTCGGTTCGGACATACTGAGCGCAGGCCGGTCACAATGTTATGGCGTATAGATGAAAGAACAACAGCTTGAATGGTTGACGTACGCTTCAGATATGACAGCTAGTAGCTATGAGGGCGTCTCCCCAGAACACCCAACACCCCCAAGTTGGGATGTACAGGTCACTCAGGGATTGGAATCATGCCCGGACTGTGAGAGCTTCTAAAAGCACACGAGGCAAGATGGGACGATTGAAGACCAATTTTTGCTACTGGCCCATCTGACGGTTGCACCTTCGGCTCATCAAGTGCGAAACTTCTAAGTTACAATGTACTCAATCATCTTGCGATCCATATAACGAAAAGAGCACGATCACCTTGCCATTTGTGTCCTGGATATACATATTCGATACGTAGGGTTCCATCTCCCCCGATGGGAAACGGGGTGGTGGACGCACCTGAATGAAAGGTTGAACCTCGAATAGCCTAACTCCGCCGACGGGGAAAGCAGCTGGACTCGAGGGGAGGGAGGTCCTCACATGGTAGTAACAGTCGGGTGGCTTGCAAGGCAGCTTGAATGAATGGATTCCATACTCCGCGACGTTGAACTAGTAACCTTGTCGGTATATACGCTACTCAACAGTTTATATATATATCGAGGTCAACATCGAGGTCAACGATCAGAATATTTTCTACGCGTGAGACGGAAAAGGAGATCACTATCAGACACAAATACAATTGTAAACGGCGCGAGAGACAAGAGGGACGTAAATTCGGGACGAGGTATATCTAGAGTGGAACGCATAGAAACATCGGATCAGAGGGAAGAAGAGAGGCATGGGTATGGAGTGGTATCGTACACCGCGACGTCCGAGAGAACGAAGGAGACGGAAGGGAAGGGGGGTGACACATATGGTTAACAGATTGGGACCATAACTTGATAGAGACACAGGTAGAGAGCTGAGTGAACCAGGACAACACGACTAGAACTTGGTCCTTGATCAGGATTAGGGAAACGAAACGACGTGATGGATGCATTGCGACATGAATACAACCAACACGAACACACATAACGAAGAAACCGGGCAAGGTCAATACCACCTCGGCAGTTTCCCAGGGCTGGGAATATTCGGACTCTCATACAACAACCCCCGTCGATCGAACAGCCCCGCAGGACTCTCCTGTGCTCCCCTCGCACCCAACCTCGCAAATTCCTCGTCAAGCAATGCACCCGGATCGTGCGGATCAAATATTGACCTCGCTCCGGGCGTGCGGAACGGTGACTCCGCTGACGACCCCGGCATAGGGAAGACCAGCTTCTTGGGGGTAACAGAGGAGAAGAGCGTCGTGCTACTCTCTTTGTCTTTGTCGCGGTGGTGACTGCGTTTGCGAGAGGGTGTGCGCATGTTTTCGGTATCGAAGACGGCGGGGTTGATGCCGTCGTCGGGGTTGAATGTAGAGTGAGGCGGAGGGTCGAGGTGGGTTTTGAAATGGGCAAGGCTGGCGTTGGGTGTCATGTGGAGGCCTTTGTGGGAGAGGGGTGTCCGGACTGGGGAGAGCTGAACAGTACTCGTCGTGCCTCTGTCTCGAGGAGGCGTGCTTGGGCGTAGTGGAGGTGTAGATGGGCGAGTAATGGAAGTGGTCGTTGTCGTTGTTGTAGATTGTAGCGCCGTAGAGGGTGCAGGTGCAAACGGATGTGTCGCGGTCTTTGTTCTGGATCTTGTGCGTCGATCGACGGTAGGGGAAACAGGCATAGGTGGGAGTGGTCGCGATTTCTGAGAGGAAGCGATCAGTAAAGATGCATATATGCTACAATTTAACGCACCTTAGGGGGAGTCTTGTGGGGAGGAACGATCTCCCTCTGATTGTCATAAACCCGAGGTTCTTCAGGCAAACCCAGGTTGTGTTCGGATGGTGTCGTTGTTTCGATGCGCGGGTCGGCAACATTTGCCAATGAATGGTCCTCCGAGGGGAGTTGAGGACTAGAAGAACTATCGTTGGAAATCAAGTCAGGAAGTGATGAAGGTGGTTCGGGCGATGGCTGAGACACATTGGAAGTGCCTCCCACAACAGCGGAGGTGACGCGAGCATAATTAGAGGAAGGTGGAAGCGGGGGAAAAATAACCTCTGCGGGTAATTGGGCGCACTGCTTATAGTAAGGTTGGTGATGAACCGAAGCAACTGGAGGGAAGAGGGGAACAAGATGGGCGGGCGGGACGAGGGGAGGTGGCATTTGAGCATGGAAGGCAGGCGCTGGCAACGGTGGTACCACCGGAGAACTCGCCTCTGCGGAGGCAGCTAGATCCTTCTTCGCACGTTTCGCCTTTCGCCCCGATACGGCGTCTTCTGCGGGACGCTTCTTTGGCGGAGGTTTCTTAGCCGCAGCGGCTTTGTATTCTGCACAGAATTCCTTCCTGAAGTTACCATTCGCAAAACATTCGAGATCACAGTCCCATATCGCCCATTGGGTGCGACCAAGACTACGATCACGTGGCACTTTACGGAAACAGACGGTGGTGGAGAGAACGTGGCGGATGGAGTTCATCCAGGTCGTTTCGTTTCGCTGAAAGTAGGGGTAAACAATCGTGATCCAGTCGTAAATTTCCTGTAAAGTGAGCCTGTGCTCAGGTGAAGATAGGATGGCCTGCCCGATGAGGGCGGCGTAGGAAAGTTCAGGTTTTTTCTTTGAATAAGGCCCAGGGGGGAGTGTAAATGGTAGATCGTCGTAGTCTTCTTCGTCAGGAGGGGGGCCCATTGGGCCTGGTGATGATACAAGATTGACGATACGCTTTGTGGAAGGTGTCGCAAACGGAGATGAGCGTGGTGGGGAAGACGAAGGGAGCGGTGATTTGTAATAGTTTCGACGTGGAGTGAAGGGATCCACATCCTGTTGCGGGGGCTGCATGCTACCAGGACGAGAACGCGTCGGGGTGGGGGAGAGGGCGCGAGGAGAATAGGTAGTCTGTGGGGCGTTGTGGGCGTCAATACGGTAAGAGGGAGAGAAAAAGAGAACAACTTTTTTAAGGCGTGACGGGGGTTCTACAGAATCATAATCTCTGTAGTACTTTCTATGTTGTGGTGTCACAGGAGGGAGTGGAGGTGGATCCATCTGTGTCTCCTGCTCGATGGTTAATCGGGCGTCGACGACGCGACGGTGGATGTCTCGTACCTGTGGCGGCACACTGCTGGATGAATCTGACTGATCTGTGTCTTGGACACGTCGAGAATCGCGAGATTGCATGAACGCGTCGAGGCTGAAAGAGGCGCGGGGAGGTGAAGGGGAAGGCGGGGGACGATCTTTTCCCTTCGCCTTCTTTTCGCGTTTTGCCTGGCGACTCTTTCTTTCAAGGATCATTTCCATGCTGTCCATGTGCCTCAGCGGCATCGGGGGCTCAACGGGTTCAGATTTGATGGGGGTGGACGGGGGCGGTGTCTGGGAGTGACTGGACGCGTTTTGTCGAGGAAGAGACCGCGTTTTGGCGGATCCTAGTACAACCATAACTGATTCGATTGGATCTGCAGAGAACTGGTATGTCGCTGACGGGTCCTGCTGTGTGAGGAACTGGCGCATCTGGTCGCTATGTCGCTGGAGATCGTCTCGGGTGAGTCCTATTGACTGCAGCACCTGAGAAATCGGCGAAACTGGTTTCACATGAGCGTCGGACATCGATCGCGAAGAAAAATAAAAATGGGAGAAAATGAAGAAAAAATGAAGAAAATTGAGCTCGTCGTCGTCGTCGTCGATGTCGACGTAGTGAAAATCCACGGGTACAGTATGTGTCACGCTCGCAGCGTGGGTCACACTCCTGTCACACATTCATGTATTGCGTACCCGTCGCCGAGTTGAGCCAAGATTCAAGTGCAGTTGAGCCATGGTGTACCACAATCTCAAAGGTGAGCCCGTCGTGCTCGACGTTGTACTCGGCGCTGAAACTGTGTTATAGCCCTGATAAAGGGCATACGAGCATGCAAGGTCCGTTCTTGTTGCTGTTGACATAGTCGCTAATGCAGCTAACCCTACACAGACCGTCGCAGACGAGCGGGCTCTCATCCAGCAAGAATCAGCCGCCATTCGTGCATCGTTTAGAGAGGAGGACTCGTATGCTCGTCACAACAACATCGCAAAGCTGCTCTACATACACATGCTCGGATCCCCGGCTCACTTCGGCCAGATCGAATGTCTCAAGCTTGTCGCCAGTCCACGCTTTACCGATAAACGTCTCGGATACCTTGGAATTATGCTTTTGCTTGACGAAAATCAAGAAGTACTCACGCTCGTCACGAATTCGCTCAAAAAGTTGGATCCGTCTCTCCCTGTGCCCATGTAGCGCTGACCAGCCACACTAGCGACTTGAATCACGCCAACATGTATGTTGTAGGCCTCGGTCTGTGTACGTTTGCAAATATTGCATCCGAGGAGATGTCCAGAGACTTGGCCAACGAGATCGAGAAACTCTTAGGGTCAAGTAACACTTATATTCGCAAGAAGGTATACCTTGCGTTTCTCCTGTACCCACCCGTGATCTTACACATGCACAGGCTGCACTATGCGCCTTGAGAATTATTAAAAAGGTCCCCGATCTCATCGATCACTTCATCTCCAAGGCAAAGAATCTCCTCACCGATCGCAACCACGGTGTACTTCTCACTGCAGTCACGTTGGTGACCGAAATGTGTACGCTGGACGAAAACTGCTTGAACGAGTTCAGAAACGTTCGTGATCAATGACCGTCTCTTAAAAATTCTCATTATTTCTTCACAGGCCGTACCTCATCTCGTTCGTAATATGAAAGCACTGGTCACAACGGGATACAGTCCAGAACACGACGTATCAGGTATAACAGATCCATTCTTGCAAGTAAAAGTCCTCCGGTTACTCCGGCTTCTTGGGCAGGGCGACGTCCGAGCGAGCGAAACGATGAACGATATCCTTGCGCAGGTATGCGGCTGCCGTCGTTGACATTGCCAGTCAACTTACCCTCATCAACCCAGGTTGCTACAAACACTGATTCGACAAAGAATGTCGGAAACTCCATTCTGTACGAAACTGTGCTCACCGTTCTCGATATCGAGGCGGATAGTGGGCTTCGTGTTATGGCTATCAACATCCTGGGCAAATTCCTAAGTAATCGCGATAACAACATTCGGTCTGTATCTCACCTTGTCGATCTTGCTGTATATTCACAGCTCTACAGGTATGTTGCCCTCAATACCCTTAACAAAGTCGTGTCAATGGACACCAACGCCGTTCAACGCCATCGTAACATTATCCTCGACTGTCTGCGAGACGGTGACATTTCCATCCGACGTCGTGCTCTTGAACTTTCCTACGCGCTTATTAACGAGCAGAATGTCCGCATTCTCGTTCGAGAGCTCCTCGCATTCCTCGAGGTCGCAGATGATGAGTTCAAGACCGGCATGACCACCCAAATATCACTTGCTGCCGAACGATTCGCACCTAACAAGAGATGGCACATCGATACCGTATTGAGGACGCTCAAACTCGTGAGCACATCTCATAGCATATATGCGCGGAAATTGACTTGTCACAGGCTGGGAACTTTGTCCGAGAGGAAATATTGTCAGCATTCATCCGTCTTGTCGCGCATACACCCGAGTTGCAAGCCTACACGGCATCCAAGCTGTACACAGCCCTTCAGGCTGACCTCTCGCAGGAATCACTTACTCTCGCAGCCGTTTGGGTGATTGGCGAGTATAGCGAGATTCTCGTCGAAGGTGGCATCATCGATGAAGACCAACCCAAGCACGTGAGCTCCAATCCTCGCATATTATTGAAATGCATTTACCCTCGTTTTCCTATAGGTCACGGATAAGGAGATCCTTGACCTCGTCCTTTCCACACTTGATTCCCCTTATGCTAACCATCTCATACGCCAGTTCGTTTTCGGTGCGATTACCAAGATGGCCTCACGTCATACCACCAGTGCACCTCAGCAAGAACGGATTGCTGAAGTACTTGCTCGGTATACGACGAATCCTGAATTGGAGTTACAACAACGGGCAGTGGAGTATGCGAACTTGTTTACGCTGGGCGATCTTAAGGTTGGCGTGCTGGAGCGGATGCCACCGCCAGAACTCAAGGCGACTGTTATGGGTGTTGGTATGTCTCAGCGTTTGTGCGTGGTGTGCGGTTCATTCACGACTTCGTAGTTAGTGAGAATAAGCCGGTCGGTTCGACAAGAGGAGGCAAAGATGTGCGTTATTTCTTTATCTTACGTGTTCATTCTGACAACCCATCAGGCCGACCTGATCGGTGACGAGATCGTTTCACCTACACCTCAAGTCAACGGACAACCCGTACAGAGCAGTCAAGACCTCCTTGCCGAAATTTTTGGCAGCAGCACACCCGCCAGTTCATCCGCCTCCCCTCAACCCTCCTCCTTCTCCCCACAACCGCAAAAGAACAACATACAAGATATCCTTGGTCTCTTCGATGCGTCTCCCAATCCTGCGCCTGCGCCGTCGTTAACACAATCACTCATGGATATCCCTGGAATGCCGTCACAAACACAAGCACCCACACAAACACCTGCAGCGGCGTCCCCACGGCCACCCCAGCAACAGCAACCCCCAGCGGCACCCCGGTTGGCGACATACACTGCCTACGACAAGAACGAACTCAAGATCACGTTGACGCCGCAAACATCAGCAGCGCGCCCTGGTGTGGTGAATATTATGGCGCGGTTCCAGGTGTTGGGTACGACGCCCGTGTCAGGACTTCATTTCCAGGCTGCAGTGCCAAAGGTGTGTCGCGGAGTGTGAGGGTAGTTATGAGGGAAAGACTGATGATGGCGTGGCGGCGGGTGTGTAGTCCCAACAGTTGCAGATGCTTCCAATGTCGAATCCGGATGTGCAGCCTGGAGCGACG
Source organism: Chalciporus aff. trinitensis (assembly GCA_038089015.1). Taxonomy (NCBI): domain Eukaryota; kingdom Fungi; phylum Basidiomycota; class Agaricomycetes; order Boletales; family Boletaceae; genus Chalciporus; species Chalciporus aff. trinitensis. Next base: position 25,993 of record JBBPJZ010000014.1, read on the forward strand.
GAAACGCAACAAATGCGCGTGATCGCTCCTCCTGGGGTGAGTCCACCCTCTCAGCATACCACGAACGACGGTCGACTGACGCACGTCTTTTTGAAGTCAAATGTACGACTACGACTACGCGTGTCGTATACACTTGCTGGCCAAGCGATCCAGGATCAGGTTGATTTTTCAGGGTTTCCGCCTGGATTGACAGGGGCTGCTTGAGGCCTTGAGGTGGTGCAGAGGCGGTGGCGCTTTTTGGTGTGGATGTGTTGTACGGTTACTTTTATGAGATCTACGTGAATGTTTCGCTTTTTCTTACCTACTTTCTTGCTCCCTTTGGCTGTTCTTTGTTCTTCGACTCGCGACATGATGGACTCGGGAAAGGTGGGGTTGGCCGTCAGGTCGACTGTCGTACGTTGAACCCCATAGGCTCAGTTTGATTCAGTTGAAGGCATTGGAATCATGTGTGCGAGGGCTTGCCAAGCCCTCGCTAATTGCCCCGGCCCGGGGCCGACCTTTCTGGGGACTTAATCCGCAAGAAACTGCAGACTCGGAGGTTGCGACAAATTGGAAGGCGCATCTGTCGATCGACAGAAACCGAGCTAACCTGTACAATTTGGTGAACATTTGGTTTTTATGCATGATCTAATCGTTCTCTGCCAAACAGGTGTTCCCGGGCCAGATGGTGCCACAAAGGTGATGTCCGCCATTGGCGACGCACCTGAGCTTCACCGCTCAATCGATACCAGCTTGAAGGACCACAGGAAGACCCCGAACGATGTTAGGTGTTTGACTTGAAACGAACTCAAACATTATCCAGTCTTTGCGACATTCGTCTCTACCAAGGTATCTCCCACCTTGTTTCAATGTTTGCTCCATCTGTTGACATGGCTCCTTCGAGGCGGCACCCTGAGAATAATCCTGTTGCTCTTTGAGGACTTGGGAGATTGGATTAGATTGCCCTCCGATCTTTGCGGTTCGTGCTGGTCAATTCAAACCGGAAGACCTTGCGAAACTCCGATTTTCAGTGACATGCTTTGCAGGGCGTTTGTACGAGATCTGCTTTCATGGTCTTGCTCCAGGCTTTCGTTAACCTTGGTGCTTATGGGTTCTGGTCAATGCTCGCACTCCGCGAGGAAAACAAAGCTCTGTCAGTGGTCAACAGTTGATTTCTTAGGTCGCCCCATCAGAGGCGGGCCCAAGGACTCAGAAAGCGACGAGGAATTTAGCCCACATGTCCAACAGGCACACGGTATCTGTTGGACATTGGTGACCAAAGGAGATATCGGGCTTCGTTCGCCCGAGTTCCGACCAGGAGTTTGGATCTGATATGACAATACTGTTGCTCTGTAGTGAGTGTGACGTCGGTTACTAACCCGCAATGATAGCAAACCACGATGTTGATGAATGATCGTCACGAGGCCTTATGTCCATGCCGTCAGAACTGACGGCCTGCTTGCCGGTGTGTCCCCGGTGAAGTACCTGTGGCGTTTCTTCCAGTATGCTGCTAATCCATGAGCAGAAGCGAAGAGCAAAATACAAAAGAATAATGTAAAGCAACCAAACCATTCTGTCAATTATGACTTGGCATGATGGAGACAGTGCGAAAATGATTCCTGTGTGAGTTCTAGGACAGGGTCTGGGGTCGCAGTAAGTGATCTCTCACTCGGACACTGCTTCACTGGCACTCAACATCGTAATAGTTGGGTTCCGAGTTTCGTGACGTTAGCCTATGATTTGGTAAGTTAGGTGAGCGACTCGATGACCACGGGTCAGAGTTCAGACGTACTCACTTGATATCTATCGCACGATGCGTTGTTCATTGTCACTTACCAGGCTTCTTCAGCTTGGTTCAACCTGCAGGTACACATGTAGATCACGTATTTGTGGCAAGGTTTGCTCTCTGAAACGATTCGTAACCCTCCCGATCCCTGTGGAGCACTGAATGTCGCCACACGCATAACCAACTAGCCATGTCAAGTTAGGCCCGAGTCGATTAAGTACTTTTGGCGGCAGGGAAACACAGCTTGAAAGTTGATCGCATCGGCACTTCAACGTGACAATTGAAATTTGATGTGCTTTCCCCAGTCAGTAAGTATATCACATATGATGGACGATATACTGCTCGTAGTGGCAAGGATTTTAGTCACTGAACGGGTTGTCCATTCTACTAGATCATTCTTTCATCATTCTATGGGCTTCTCTTCGGGTCCGCGCTTGTCCCTATTGGTATTCTGATGCTGACACTGAAACGTACTCGTTTACCAACCTAGAGGTCAACTGATCAAACCCTCCCCCTCCTTCACCCAAACCAGATGCCCATTGTTCGGTTCAGAATGGGTCCGGGGTAGTATAAAGTCTCCTCGAAATCGCGATTGACCAGAAGCATCCGCCAACAAGTTTTATTACTACTCATTTATCTATCGAACCCTCCTCACAATGTCCTCAAAGACCTCTACTGTATGCTATCTGCTGCAATAACTTTTGAATACCTTCCTCACATCCTGACCCCCCGCCAGGTAACTGGGCTTGCTAGGTGGATCGACACTGGAGAAGACCCACAGTGGTGGAAATATTCCGCAGCATCCATCGTCGCAGAGCAAGCCTTGGAGGAGGCAACTCAGTCCCGCCCTGTCCAAGCTGGTTTCGCTAGGTGGATCGACACTGGAGAGGACCCACAGTGGTGGAAATACTCAGCGGCATCCATCGTTGCCGAGCAGGCGGCGGAAGGGAACAGTGACGTTGAGAACAACTAAGCCACGATCATGAATGAGGTAGGCAAAAGGTTCCCTTCATGCCCCATCATGTTGTGTTGCTAATCAGGCCTATCAGCAATCATCCTCCCTCTTGAGTGGATTGCTCCAAGGCAGCAGTCATTCCTAACTGTTAGAATTTCGTTTCAATTTTCTGCTCATCGCTGGAGTGCCAAGAATTGCTGTAGGATATTAGTCTGAGCTGAAGTGTTTTTTTTTTCCTTGTAAAACCCAGAAAATCATATGTTGTTGTGTGTTACACTGCGCCCCAAAAGGCGATTGTGGTCAGTGATAGCATGCTGGCGCGAGGCCGGGCGTCCATCGGTCTGTAGACTTGTGGCGACCAATGAGATTTTTTATCCGCTTAGGAGTTAGCCAAGTGATCTCGGAATTCCCACGCCCCCCATAGTGTACCGGGAAAACGCGGGTACTAGTGATGATCATGATTTCCTTGTCTGTGGACTACTGAATGATTGTCGCACTATTCATTATTGCTCCATTACTCCGAGTCAGCGTTAACCCTTCCCCATGCCCATTGCGCATCTGAACAACCTTTTCCCACCAACTGCACCCTTGTTTCCTCCCCGGGACGGTTTTTTTGGTCTCAGGCTGTCTAGAGTCTAGACCGTGCCACAGGCTCGCCCGAGAGTCTGCATCGCCATGAGGAGTCTTGTCCGAGAATTAGTAGAATCAGTTTGCAATGAGGAGCCATAAAGCAAACGAAGGTGGCACGTTATTGTAAATATTCCTCCCGGCGACTGCAACTTCAAGTTCAAGTTTTGAACTTATTCAATGGAATGTCCCGACAATCACACCAAATGGTGAGGTACAATCGATCTACATATTAGGTACTGGCTTCTCTGACGCTCATTTTGCGCACAGATCACAATCAAGTCGTAAGTACCGATGGGCGACCTCCAATAACATCTCAGCGCTTGGAGTTGAGTGAAGTAACCTGTGGCGGTGCTAAATAATCCCTGTCAGCCGCTCTGGTTGTCAGCCTCCGAGCGGGTTTCTTTTCATTGACCCTGTCAGGTTCTTCTCTATTTTCATCGTTATCAAAGTTCATCAGTTCGGAAGAAGGCCGTTATGAGCGACGACTATCCAAGATTGCCACGCAAGAACCGAGGGGAGGACGACCCGAAGATGATAGGCCTCTGGAAGGTGGGCAGGACGATCGGTAAGGGTAGCTCAGGTACGTCCTCAAGACTCTGCATTACTTCCCTTTTATTCAACGCCCACGCTAACTCCCTCCCCAGGTCGTGTTCGCATCGCACGACACGCCAAGACCGGTCAATACGCCGCCGTCAAAATCGTCTCCAAACACCTGCTCCTCAACTCTTCCACCCGTCCCGCAGATACCGCCGAACACATGCTTCTCTCCATCGAACGCGAAATCGTGATCATGAAACTCGTTTCCCATCCCAACGTTATGCGTCTCTACGATGTCTGGGAAACGTCTTCTGAACTCTACCTCATCCTCGAATACGTTGAGGGGGGCGAACTCTTTGACTATCTCTGTACCAAGGGTCGGCTGGCACCCCAAGAGGCGAGAGGGTATTTTCAACAGATCATCAAGGCGGTGGATTATTGTCATCGGTTGGGTGTCGCCCATCGGGATTTGAAACCCGAGAATTTGTTGATGGACAAAGAGAAAAACATCAAGGTGGCCGATTTCGGGATGGCAGCGTGGCAAGCTGGTGCACGAGGTGGGCTCCTCCAGACCGCGTGTGGAAGTCCGCACTATGCAGCCCCAGAGGTCGTTGCAGGGCGGGCATATGATGGACGAGCGGCGGATATTTGGTCGTGTGGGGTGATTCTGTATGCGCTCTTGGCAGGGAAATTGCCGTTTGATGATGAAGATCTTGGGACGTTATTGGATAAGGTGAAGAGTGGGCGGTATGAGATGCCGACGGGGATAGAACTGGATGCGCAGGATCTCATCAAGAGGATGCTCGAACGCAGTGTCGAACAGAGGATCACAATGCAGGATATCGTTTCTCATCCGTTCGTTGTGGCAGGTCCACCCGTAGCGCTGAGCCGAGGCATGCCCGATCTGGACGCGCTTGCAATACCTGTCCCCACCATCGAGATCGACCAGGACATCTTTGCGAACCTACAGACGTTATGGCATGGGACGCCCGAACAGGAGATCCAAGATGCTCTCGTGAGCGAAGAACCGAATTGGCACAAAGGGGTGTATCATTTGCTGGTGCGCTATCGCAACGAGAGGTTGGAGAGCTACGATGAAGAGGAAGAGGTGACGGCGAGAGCTACGTCGAGGAAGAAGAGTAGGAAAGCACCACCGCAGATGAGTGAGAGTGGAGAACGTCAATCTATCGTGCGGACAACGTCGCAGGCCACGGACTTGGGACGATCACCATCGATGTTACCACCTCGTGCGGCACCGCCTACACCTCGAAAAGCTGGACGGAGGACTATTGAGGACGAGTACTCGCATTTGGGTCATCCGCAGATCAGGTTACACGAGCCTACGCCGCCACGTGCAAGTACGCATTCGCCAACGCCTTCATGCTATTCGTCGACCTCTCCTATATCCCCCACTCTGCCCGCGCTTACCGTACCAGACGTAAAAGACGACAAGATGCAGCAGTTCTTCCAACAGATCGTGGATCATCTCAATGCGATGGAAATACGCGCTGGCATGACACCGGCCACCCCACAAATGCGGACGTCACCGATCTCTACGCCAGGTAGCCCCGGCTTTTCCGGACAACGACCGCAGGGATATGGCATCAACACGATTCCGCAAGGGACATCTGTGCAACGAGAGCCGTTCTCACCTATACTCCGCGGTGTCCTTTCGAACGACGAGGTGATGCGCCATGAGATGGTCATCCACCGTGGTCAGTTCGGGGAGCTAGACAAAGAAAACTATCCGGTTCCGAACGGGGCAAGTGTCGTCAAAAAGTCATCGTTGCGGACGAACAACCCAAGCTCCCGAAGGCCAGCTCTGCGCGTGCAAATTGTAGAACCTTCGCCTAGGAAGCTCAAGCGGAAGAAGAGCGTCAACGCAGAGACACCGGTGACGACGCCTACGATGTCGGTATCCCCTGCGTGGTCGGATAGTTCGTTCACGCTACCCTCGACACCGCGCCGAAGTTGGCTCGGAAGCGTGTTCAAGATTAAGCCTGCGACGTACCAGCTGCTCTCGATCCACGACGCGTTTACGTCTCTCGAGGAGTGCCGAAGATTGTTGGTTGGCATCGGAGTGAAGATTACATCGACTCATGGTCACGGTGAAGGAAACGGTGTCTTCAAATGCCGAATCGATGATACGAAGGATCTCCTGAGCGTTCCGTCGGTGATCAAGGCTGTTCGGTTTAGGGTAGAAGTCCGCGACCCCAGTGTTCAACAAGCGCGTGCAGGGTTTGTAGTCGTCATACAATTGGTTCAGGAGAAGGGGGCGTCTTCGAGTTTTCAGCTTATCTGCCAAGGGTTGAGGAATGTTTGGGAGCTGGATCTTGTGAGGCCGTCGATGGGGGTGCTTAGTCCGACCCTTAGTCCTGCGTTGAGGGATGGAGGCCAGTTCATGGGGATGTCGATAGGGTATACCGATTGACTAATCACCTTTGTGATGTAGGATGAGACGCAAAATGTTCGAGTAGCACCTGTTGGGTTTGCTTGCTTCGAACTGTACTCCGGTTCTTGGGCTCGTGGTTCACTGAACTTGAGCCTGCAAGCTCCCCATCCCACCGCGGGACACTTTAGGGGCTTTCCAAGTTAGAACGGGTGGTCTGAGACTAACGCCGTGGGTCCGGCCTGCCAGAAGGATCTCTGGTAGAAAGGGGAAACTTCCTTGGTGGAGATGGGCATTCGCTCAACCGTTTTGAGTTGTCCTACTAAGTCAGGCTCCTGGTAGTGGCAAGTGTCTGAGTTCCCGGTTTTTATAACTCATCGCATGTTGAGGGGGAAATGCTAGTATTCCATGGGAACGCTCAGGCTTCAATCGCAATGCCAGTGCGCGGTGATGCCGACGTGGCCCAGCAGACGTTTCTCGAACCTGAGAACGAAAACATAAACATATATCCACGTAATAACTTCCTGCCTGGATGTATACTAGCATGTTCTCTGCTTGAATGACAAGTGGAAATCTCAATGGTTTATATGCAAGGACCCTCCTAACCAGTTCCACGACGCATCAGGTGTCCCACTAGAATATTGAATGGAATGGAAGGTAACTCAATAGCCGGAGTTCGTATCCAAGCACCATCCTAACCAGTTTTAGGACGATCGGGTGTTGCAAAGAATGTCAGGTCTGACAGGATCATGAAATAAAGAGGAGAGTTCCGACAGGGGGAGTGCCTTACTGCAAAGTCATCTGTTCCGAGTAAAGCGCCGTCAAGGGAATCAATCATTGAATTAGACCTATAGCACCCTAGTTCAAACTCCAAATGGCAAGGGTGGTACGTACAAATAGGCCCGCTGACAGCCTGAGGGCTACTTGATCCTGGCATCTTAGATGGAACGAAATTAGCCGTTACTCGGGTTCCATGGACAGCTCGATCGATACCGTGACGCATCTCCACATTGTGCGAAGATTGGTACCGAAAACGCGGCTGCCACCGCACGTTCATCTGAGTTCAACTTACGATGGCAGATCTGGAGCAGAGATGCGCAGTGGGGATAGAGAGCAGGGCATGGGATCATCCCTCTGGAGTCCTCACGCTCCAACGATGACAGGGTGGTACCTAAGTTCTCGGTCCTTATGGCCCTTGTATATTGTGGCCCAGTGGAGGGGGACCACGGTAGTTCGCGCGAGCGGATCCATCCTCGAGCTCCTTTCAGTTATCCCGGGTTTCTTGCCTGCCTTTTCTATGGATGGCGATGCCGACCTGACTTGTGGGTCGTTTCTCGAGCCTGAGGACGACAGAGTAAGCATATAAACACATAACAAATACCTGAACTTGAATATACAATTTGGCCAAGAGCGATTAGTCTCTCATAGGCAGCCCGAATATCGATGGAAAACAGTCGTTTCCTCTGAATACGAGGAGCGATCGTGCATGGCCGTAGAAGAGGCCAGTAGTCCGAGGTGGTCGCAGAGCTTTGACCTTCGATCCAAATAAAATCCCTATGAAAACCATTTCGCTACTCGACGACGACAACGTATTCTATCGGGTTCTCGGAGATGACTATTGTACATCGCTCACCGTAAAATAGTATAGGGGAGATATGACGCACGGATATAAATATGCGGGTAGACACTCTGACTCCCTTGTTACTCATACCCCTCATCGACCCAACAGCCGACCAAATATTCCAGACGAAGGGGGTGGTTTCGAACTAGGTCCAGGTACATCATCCTCATACGTGTGGTGGTACATTCCTCCATTGAGAGAGCCATACATTGATTGTCGACGGAGCGTCGCTGAGGCCGAACCGGCAGGACGCGGTCGGGGAGGGAGCGGTGGTTGGCTTGGATGCGGGTATTGGTGTTGGGGTGGATATTGATTAGGGTATGGGTAGTACATATCAGGCATAGGACGAGGCGCGTGGTTCGGAAAATATTGTGATTGGTGTTTATGAAGCACCGTGGGCGATCGTGGTGGAAGTGGTGGTGAGGTTTTCGCCTTCTCTTTATCTTTCTTCGGATCGCGTTTCTCGTCGGGACGTCTTTTAGAACCCTCAGCCGCGGAGGGGTCCCGAGGACGAAGTTCGGGCATGTCGATCTTGCTGACATGGATGGTGATGCTACGAGGTGGAGCATAGTCCTTGGCTTTGGTCTTGCCTTTTGCGGTTCCGTCGAGATTGATGATTCTGGGGCCATGATGAGAGGTACCCTCGGTTTCGTGAAGGACGTATTGATGCAGATCTGGAGCTCCTGGTTCGATGGATGAAATCATGGATTAATACATATATGCGCGTCCAAACGTTTCCTGAACGTTCACTTACCGGTTTTGTGTCGCAATCTCTTCGTTTCTTCTACGATTTGTATCACTTTCGAGACCTGCGCGGGATCCGAAGAACGAACGCTGATAAAAAGCATAGCATCGTCCTGTATCACGTGAGATGGGAAATACTGTAGATGGAACAACGCGGATACCTGCAGGAGCTGCGAACAGTGCTTGGCGTAATCCTTGATCGCACCCTCCTCGAACACGCTGACTTCGTTCACTTCCCCTCTTCCCTGCTGTAGTTCCGCGATACGCTCTACACCTTTCTTAGGCGCGGGTTTTGGCGGTGGTGTGGGAGCGGAGGTGGTTGCACTGCCGAAACCCTTCCAAGGAGTTTCTGTGAGTGCTTTCAGCAGTGGAGGTGACGCAGAGCTGGACGGAGACGTCGGTGAGTTGGGTTCGTGATAAGTATCGCTTGCATCTCCGAAAGTTAAGAGGGCAGTCAAGATGACGATTTCGAGACCTTTTCGGTCTTCAATGTCGAACCTGATCGCATATCATATGAGGGCAAATCAGTGCGCTCCGAATGGCATGCACTTACCTGTTAAGATTGTAGTCGAGGATTTGCACCGATGTTGTTTTTATCCGTCCTGGGGGCTCTTTAGTTACCGCGACGAGTACCGGTGGATCGGGTTTCCGGATAATGAAGCATTCTTCGCGTTTCCATTCAAATTCGTGTCTGTGATGATGTCATCCATACTCGAACTTGGGAATACAGGACATATCGCACTCACTCTCCCCACTTGAATGACCACCGAAAGCTGAGCGTACCAGTGTACTTGAGCTCGACGATCTGTGATGGGTTGTACAACTCGAGGGTCTTGTGTTTGCTTGTTGCGCTTGGTGCCGTCGCTGAAGCAAGTAGGGCCTCAGACAGCGGGTCTGTGCTATCGGAGTAAGTAACGAAGCCGCAGACACAGCATGAGAGCGTCGAGGATAACTCTTTTATCACTTACCGGATACCTCCATCCTATATACGCCTGGAGAGACAATCCGTCGTTTTCGGTAATGTACCGTTCCCTTTGGATCGGTGAGGTCAATGACCGTATTCACCCCAGAGCCAGCTGGGGATTCTGCAGATGATACGGTAGTATTAGGGGTAAGGATGAGAGTGAAGAGGTTTTGATCAAGGCTCATGGCGTTAAGTTGGGGCGTTCTGAATACGAGGTGGTAGAATTCGAAGTTGTGTATCTTCCTGACGTTGTACTTGGTGGCGATCAGCTGTGTTCTATGCTGCGCAGGTTGCAGTAAATGTTCTCAGCGCATGGTGGGACCCGCTGCGGAAGACACAGCTAGGTTTTGCGGTGACGCGGCAGTAATTATAACGACGTTATCCGAGTCCTGTTCAGGGGGTTAGTGTGACCAAAGTGTGACACCACACGGCACTCTAGCCACCCTCTACTTTCCCGGTGTCTCACGTGCGACGCCGCAGCCTGGGCAGGGAGACATACTGATGCGAACTGAGGCTCTCTGAACTGCGCTTTCCGACAGCGAAGCGGCCCAGTAATGTCAGCACTTGACGACTCGTGCTTTGGAATTGATTGGTGGGTTTATCTCGGGCACAGCTTTGCGAGCTTCTGCAACTTTCTGTGTCGGTTGGTCTGGACGAACACTGAAAAGTAGCGTACCTACACAACAAAACTGTGGGTGTAACCACAGCTCGGCATTACCCTTCTAACGTCATGAACCCACTCAAAGCGACATCTCGTTGTATAGTAATATCCCGGACCTTCCTTGCTGGCAGCAACTCCCCGGGTAACAAACCATCATAATGACAGATAACGAGTTCTTAGACGGTTCATTCCAGGTCGAATTTTGTTTATTGTGTCCAGGCTAACATAGATTATCGTACAGGTCAGCCCAGATGACTGCCACTGATCCGAGCCAGCCGCCATACGATCTTATCCCAGGTGTCAGCCACCGTGAACACCTTGATTTGCACGCATGGTATACAAAGCCCATTCTCACTGCTCTACATCTTGTCCAACAGTTTGTCCAAGCCAGGAACTGAGGTTTATCCACATCCTACATACTCGTGAGTACTTTACTTCATCACGATACCTACCATCGTTGTAACCCCATGGGACAGGCCATCTGCGATTTTTCTCGCCACAGGTGTCGTCTTCCTAATCACACCATCAGGAAACACCACTCTATGCGGTTGTACGCTCTCACAACTCGGAAGTCCTCGGCACCGAGCACTTGTCAGTGTCCTATGCGGTCAGCACACAAGACCACGATGGACGAAGGGAGCGATGTCAACCTGATACGCCCTCTAGCTGGCGAGTTCAAGTTCGTGCCGAAGCCGCTGATTCTGGTCGAGAGGATGAGGGTTCGAAGACAATTACATGGGTCATCACAAATTTCCTCCTCGAAGGTTCCAGTAGATATGCCACCCGTCATGCGCAGAAAGAGTCCTTCCGGGCCTTCGAAGCGATCGATGGCTGCGACAGCCGCCGACTTCACGCCGAAGAATCAGATAATACCTCGAAGAGTTCCTTGTCGTTGCTTCCACCCGAGTTCGGGACGTCGCCCTTCGCGAAATGATACTGTAGCGGAGTTCAGGGGCAGTTTTGGTGTCCCGCGAGCAAGGAGACACTCCTTAACCTTCGTTTCGGATGTCAGCCTTTCGAGTTTCGATTCTTTCATGGACAACTCTCCGCCGTGCATGAAATGGTCGTCAAATGTCCAATTGCTCGCAGAGATTCCGCCCGACTTCGAGACTGGTGGGCTCGATAGACGTCGTGTACCTGTTTTCGGTATCACAGCGTTTGTGACCCCGGTGTTTTCTCACCGGACCTCTCAGCTCACTGATACGTTTGGACCCGCGATGACCAGCACACCTCCCAGATCCGATCGGCCAAGAACAAACAATCGATCACCACCGATCACTCCCCCGCGATTCCCATCGAAGGAGACTCTTGGACCCCCAGATGACTTTGCGATCGCCTCCACCACCTCTTGCGTTGGCTATTTGTTTGACGCTGCGTCGGATTCATACATCGTAAAGCTCCCTAATCCCCACCCAACTGCACCACCCTCGCATTCGCAGAGGACGAGTTTTGCTTCTAGCACCGCTGTTTCGTACCCCGACTGGTCTGACACTTGTGAAACCAATTCAAGCGTAGATGTTGACTGGTCAGCAAGCACTCTCGGCCGCTTCATATCCCCCACCCTGGTTCTTGACGGTGTATTCGCCAATCCACGCGCGTCGGCCCTTGCGTCTCGAAGGCACGCCACTTATGGGCTCCTCCCAACTCTCAGGCTTTCACCACGCAGACGTCCATCCTTCTATGATGTTATCAATACAACTCCATTGGGCCCATCAGCTGCACCCGAGATATCTCCCGTCACTTCTATACGTTCACCAGACTCTCCCCGATCGAAGCTCGCACGGGTACTCAGCACGAGCCTAAGCCGCAACGTGGATGTAAACGACGACGCACCCAAGATACCACGCACGCGCAAGCATTCTGTTCCGCACCTCATGACAGCCATCAAGACATCCATCGACTCAGAATCACACGAGGAGATTGAGGCATTGCATGGGGGCGGGGAGGTCGCAATCGCAGGAGTTCAAGTTGGAACGGGTTTGGGAACCCCAGTTTCACTCCCCAGCCGTGCTCCCGTCGGAAGGGTTGCGAAACTGCGGGAGAGGTGGGAACGGGGGAACCATGGGCCCCGAGTGAGGTAAGCCCCTGGGAGGAGTCAATGCTTTGTTTGTACGTCGTTCGGTGGTTTTGTGGGTTTTAGGACTTGAGAGGGGCCTTTTTGATTTGATTTGATTTGTTCTTATCGCGTTGAGCTTGGGTTTTCGTAGTTCTACAAGATTATGTGCTCATGCGACTCGTCTGTCTAATTCAAGAGGAATCTTCTTGCACGAGTGAATTCAGAGTCGTGCGTAATGCCACACTGATCTCGTTGGGTGTACCACTGTTGTCTTTCAGACCTTTATAATATATTCATAACGGTATTGCAGAGACAAAATCCATCGGGCATAGCACAATTTGTCTCTTGAACAAGGCATCGATGCCGGATATCTACTTACATCGTCTCAGAATACACAATATACTTACTTAGATAGTCAGAGAGAGTTCCACATCCACGTGCCTTCCCCACCTCTCTGCGCTCCACCCAGAGGACGCCACTCAGGCGTCATTCTTACGTCCGATGGAGTACCCGACTTTCATGAGCGTCTCTACGGGTTTCCCACCCGTATCAGGTGTAGAGTGTGCCAACAAGTCTTCATCGAACGTAACAAAGTTGGGAGGGAAGATCGCGATGACGGTGCTTCCACCATACGCGAAGTAGCCAAGCTCGTCTCCGCGTGTCACGGCCGCGTTCTCCTATATATCACCCCGTCAGTTCTTTTCTATCACCAAGTGGCTTACGGAATCACCTCAACGGTCCATGCAATACTTCCGACTAGTAAAGCGCCGACAGCAATGAAGACAACGGGTTGATCGGAGGGGGTGTGTCGCATGAAGAGAACAGAGCGTTTGTTGCGGGAGAACACGTCAAGGTCTACCTGATTGACGGCCTGGGGGTTGACTACGACCGATTCGATCAGCTACGCATCACATGCAGTTTGTGTGCACTTACCAGTATAGTATTGACCCGGGATATCCATTGGCTTTCCATCAATTCTAGCATCAATAGGGGAGTGAAAACGGTGATAGTCCGATGGGGCGAGCCGGAAGATGGCAAGAGATCCGCCTTTGAACTGGGTACATCTTGGATCGGTGCTGTCGAGATTTAGAAGTTCAGGGATGGTGAACTCGTCTCCCTTGACCCAGAACTTGCGCGCCAAAGTAAAGGAGGAGTATACGACGAGACGACAGTCCGCTGCGGAGCAGATCCCATTGGGATCCTCCGCGTTATCTACTGGGCGTGCACCTGGCTTGAGTTTCCGGTAGAAAAACTCGTTGAAGGTGGGGTATTTATTGATATCTGGTTCGAGGAGTTCGTCTAGGGAGATATTGTAGGTCTGAATGAAAGATGGAATGTTCTTGACGGAGTCGGGTGAGTCGTAGATCCGTCCTTCGCGTACACTCTGCTCCCGAAGGAGATCTTCGACATGTTTGCTTCCTTCAAGTAGCTTGACCTGCTCTTTGCCGCAGAAGAGCAGGTGCATTCCAAGGCGAGCGTAGATGGGCATGCTCTCGAAAAATTTCTCGCCAGTCTTTCTGTCGACGACGAAGTTGCCTACATGGTATTTGGATGCGAGATTCTGAAGCTGCGGAACAAATTTGTTCAAGAAGGGTAGGTGGGTGTGAGCGGCTCCATGGATTCCCTGTGTCACATCGCCTTCGGATGTGGATGATTGGGTATTATCAACGAGACGAGTGAATCCCTCTGCAACATTATCGTCGTCTGCACCGATGAGGCCTGAATCGGTTGTGATGTGTTCAACGGGTTTGTTGATGTGGTGGAGGTGCAAAAGCATGGCGACAGCTTGCTGGTGATGGAAACATGTGGCTTATCTATATCCTCCGCATTCAACCTGTCAAGCAATTTATAGATGCCGATCTATGGAAGCGAACAATGTCTAGTTAGCCTATGTATAGCATCTCTAAATAAAGCCTCGCCGCCAACTCTCACAGCGGTGACAACGCCAGTACTTGCAATTGTGGCCTTCGCGGTAGTCTATGTCCAGCGAACATCGGAAGATTCATGCTCCTGACTTTCTCGACATGGCGTGACAGTCGCAAGACTCTGACTCTTTGTATAGAATGAGAGAGGTGATCGAGTCCCGAGTGAGAAGAGTAGGAACGATCTTACTAGCACTTGCACCGTTAAGATTTTCACTCTTGGTCGATCAAGGAGGTTCGAGACTCCAAGTCCGAGTCATTGCAAGCCATGGAAGAGCTTAGAATGCATGCGGGAGAATCTGAGTACCGCAGGACGATTGTGCACCTATGTAATGATGGCCTACGATCGTCAACAATCCTCAGCACTAGGTCTGACGCTTGGTAGCTGCCTAGGCTATCGTTTGCTGCTATTTGGCTCTTTACGTACCATACAGCTGTAACCCCTGACTTCTCGGTCTTGCTTGCTGCGGAGTGTACAAAATAATTTCAGCCTTTGTGGACAAAAATATGACTATTTCGTGAGTGACACTCTCGATATGCTTGAAATACGTCCCGCAGGCCCGCGAACTGAGCTGGGAACTTGAAAGCGCTCACGATTCTTGGTAGTACTTATCCCCTGTCACGGTCTTATGACACCAAGGATCAAATAACATATTCTTGGTGACTCCATTTGGCGAGACACCGGAAAACAGCGATCTTTTGACGAGTTGAATGTGGTTGTCGTTGCTAACGGAGTAGTATCATTCAGTGTACTACTGTGAGTCTTGTGTCTGATGGACAACCTGCCAGTGGATCGGGTAGTATTCTTATGGAAGAGAGATGTAGGCCCCCAAGCTGGAATCACCCAAACAAGTGCTCTGTCATTTGCCAACTAATTACTAGTACATGTACATTGCACAAGAGATAAGACGAGAAAGACTTTTCTTTTTTTGCATAGATTGTTCGCAGAAACATAGAAACCTGTACAATTTCGAGAACGGTAACCGGCAAAAATCCTCAAGTCCTCATTGTTAAACTACAAGATCGAGAGAAAGAAATAGGACTCTGAACATACGTGGTCCTTGGTCTCAGGCCTTGACGAGTCTCGCAGTCATTGTCTTGGTAACACTCTCCCACATAGCATTGCGGATGGCCTTCTTGCCGAAATTCGTGCGAAGGTCAACGAGGAGGTGAAATACCCTACAAGACAGGATTAGAGTCGTCGTGGAAAGGTTGAAAGTAGAGAAACTCACGAGTCCCCGTTCCATTGCCCTTGAATATTCGCTCGATTGGCGTCTGGTCCAGTTCCACCCCCTTGAAGGTCAATGCGACACCTAGGTATAACGTGATCAGAGTTAATTCTAGAAAAGGTATCTGACGTTTGGAAAGCGCACCAGCCCGGTTTCTCACTCCCTTCTCTAAGTTCTTGGGGGATTTTCAGTTTCCAGACCTTCTCGACCTCATTACGTTCAGTCCCTGCTAGCTGACGTGCTTTTGCATCCGGGAAACTATCGAAGTCCATTTGGCGGATGAGGTTGGAGAAAACTTTCTTGATGAAATCGTGAGCCTTCGTAAGCTGTTTATTCTCAGTCAAGGTGAGTTTTCCTTTGACAATGGGCAGAACGTTCGCGGCAAATGCCACGGATGGGAAGAACTTAGAAAATGTCAAAAGACGAGATAACAAAGAAACAACCGCGAAACCAATTCACCTGATTCACTTCACTAATCAGCCACTGCTGGTCGCCCATTTCACCGAGGCAGACTGATGCAACCGTACCACTATCGAGGCATGAAATAAGGCTGGAGGTTTGCAGATTGGTGATGCGATAGCCGGCTGCGCTTCCATCCGAATTAAGAGTCCAATGATACTCGTCTGAGGTGGCATTGTTGTCAGCAGTTGTGAGATTTCCAGACCTGTCGCGCAAATTGTTTCCTGTTTGGCGATTGACAATAGCGAAGTATGGTTCGCGGTCCTGATGGACAAAGCGCCATTGAACAGTATGACCAACCTCGTCCTGAGCAGCAGCGGTGACACTGCCACCCGGTTGAGCCATCAGTTTCGCAGAGCCACTGGATTCGACGGTCTGTTGGAAGATAATCTAAGTACGTACACGCATCTCAGAGGTTATGGTACTTACGGTCCAGAAGAGAGACGGCATAGGGCAAGGAACGAGGAGCCACGCGGAACGGCCTTCAAAGCTCTGCGAATTTGCTGAACCACGTGCATGGACTCCGCCATCTTGATCCTCTTCACCATACAGGACAGCGTCATTCTGACCACATATTACGCTCACAGCTCTGCGTTACATAGTGTGAATAAACAACTTAAGCAGGGTACAAAGATGCTTACCCATCCTCATTGATATCGTTTATCTTCCATCTCTGATTGTCACCTCCGTGCTCAGTCCACGCCAAGATGGACTTGTTATCATCGCCAGAGAGGTCAAGGACTTTATCTTCGTGGTCCACATGACGAATCCTGTAATAATCGCCATCGTCTGGCGAGCTCTCCAGATACCAAAGCTGGCAGCGGGACGGAACGTGGGACTTGTCCTCGAGTGTGGCGACATTGGTAGAACTAGGCTTATATTCAAGGCACCGGTTCGAAGGGATGTTGAGAAGCCAGTACATGGCTGCGAAGGTAGCGGGTTCGAAGGACCAAAGCTGATGTTCGCCATTGTTGCAATTCCACGATTCGATAGAGTACTCGTCTGCGTTCCTAGAGTTACGCGTCTGATCCAGGACAGTACCAGTCTTCTGGTTGGTGATGCGATAGTAAGAATCCCTAGAGTTTGGTGTCAGCCACTTGGAAGCGTCGAGAGAAAAACGAGGCGCATACATGTCGTCGTCGTCGACCCATTCAATCTTCCAGTGCTGGGTACTTGCGACCCCAGCAGTGCACTTGTATGGCCGAACGACGATAGCGGAGCCCTCTGCAGAACTTTCATCTTGGATATCGAGTACAGTATCAGTGGCGTAGTTGCGAAGTACGAAGACCTCGCCATCAGCGTTCGGAACTTCTTCCACAAGCCAGAGTTGTGTACGAGCCAAACCGGGACTTAAAAGCCCAATCGGGATGGAGGTACGCTCGCTGCTGTGAACATAGGGGCTGTTTCGGACGTCAATGAGCCTGTTCGACAGGGACTTGTTACGGATCCAGTAGACTCCACCGTTGGTAAGCATTGCGATGGCTGTTGGGAGGACAAGAGTTTAGATAGATTCTGAGGAGATGATTGCACATACTCTGTGGGGTTTCAATAATCAGACGACTGTATGGTGTACGAGGTCTGATGGAGTCAAGCTGGACAGTCGAGCCCTTATATACGTTTTCCCTGTGAGAAGTGAGTCGACTCTTTCCCATTCGTGCTTTCACGTCGTTTCGAGAGTGTCATGGACTTTGGCATGTCTCGTGCTGGGCATTCCAGCTATGCCCAGGAAGGATATTACCCTACGAACATGGTTAGCACCCTGGTCGCTCGGTAATATGAAATGGCTCTCGGTTAGGTACTAAGTTGCGGGGGCTCGCTATCGGGAGCGTGTCATTCGAGCTATCCATGGAATCCGCCGGCGAGTACAAGCCAATTTCATTCGAATTCTACTTGCCATTACTATCTTGTTGAACCCATCAAACGTTTACTAAGCCTGAGGTGCCAAGATCAAGGGGCACCGTCTTGGATTTTATCTGTACGTACTACCCTTCCCCTTTGGAGTTTGGAGTAGGGATACTGTAAGCCTGATTCTTTGATTCCCTTGACGGTACTTTACTCGGAACAGATGACGGGACCCCCATCAGCAAACCAGTAGCGACATTACCGCTTGACGACTCTTTCGTAGGCCATTTGAGAGCTATGATTGGATGAAGGTGAGCCAAAAAGGAAAATAAGGGTCCTTCGGCAAAGTTCGGCTAGCTCTCTCGCTCAGAACCAGTCAGGACTCAGGACCATCACTGGTGCCCTGTCAGAATTCTCTTCTTCTCTTCATCTTGTCAGAACTGTCATTCTGTGCTACACCTGACCGTCCTAGAACTGGTGCTTGAATATGAACTATTGAGTTATCTTCCATTCCATTCATTGTTCTAGTGGAACCGATGCATTCTAGAAATGGTAAGGAGAGTCCTTGGATAGAACACCTGACACTTCCTAGAACTGGTTGGAAGGGTCCGAGTCCTTGCCAGTGCCAGATTCAAGTTGAACCATTGACATTTCTTCTACTTGCCATTCAAACAAAGAACAAGCTAGTACACTTCCAGGCAGGGAGTTACGCTTGTATATGTTTTTTTTTTTTTCGTTCTCAGGGTCGAGAACTGTCGAGAAACCTCGGCATCGCCGCCCGCTGGCATCACGAAAGACATTGAACCTGCTCAACTTGAAAGGCCTCATGATGAACTGTCTAGCTACTTTTAATCAATCCGTTCATCAGCAAACGTCAGTCTCGACATGGATTATGCTCACGTGCGTATACTGCACTGAGTCTCAGATCTCAGCGCCTGCAGCCGATCGACAGCTTCCGGTTTCACAGAATCAAAGGTAACACGTCTACTAGAGCTTGAACAATGCACAATGTGGCATCCGAGGCATCATTTAGTACAAGCCGACGCACAACTGTCCGTCCATACCCTCACTTGGTCGATCCTGAAGGTGGGGATCCACATTTCAGCTAGACTGACATGCCCCGACTTCGTCCTCGAGACCCCTCTGCAGCTCAGAGTTTGCAAAACGTCCCAGCGAGAAACGTGATACCATAAAGAGAAGGCGAGAACCTCTCCACTCGACCGCTCCCACCACGATCGCCTCCAATGCTGTACAAACACAATATTTCCCGAGCTATGATCCTCGTCCTACGCCTGAGCTGAACTACTCGTACCCAAATCCATACCCACACTCGCATCCAAGTTATCCACCCCCTACCCCCCTACGCGCCCGGTCGGTTCGGCCTAGGGGACTCTCCGTCGATAACCAATGTAGGGCCCTCTCGATGGAGGGATGTACCACCACATCTGTGAAAGGAAGATGTACCTGGACCTCATGGATTTATATCTACGCTCCGCATTTTCCCTACGCTATTCTATGGTGGGCTATTCACAATAGTCATCGGTGCATGATCATACTCAGGGAACCCAATAGAATATGGGGGTGTCGTCGGGTAGCAAAATGACTTTTCATAGGGATTCGGTCGGGGTCGAATGTCAGCACTTTGGGACCACCTCGAACTACGGGCCCCTTCCACGGCCGTCTGTGTTCACTCGTAATCAGAGGAAACGACTGTCATCCTTCAATCTTCGGTTTACCCATGGGAGACTAATTGCTCTTAGCCAAACCATATGTTCAAGTTCTGGCATTCCCTGTGTGTGTATATGTTTACTCTATCGTCCTCAGGCTCATGAAACGGCCTTCGAGCCAGGTCGGCATCCCCATCCATAGAAAAGGAGGGAAGACACCCGAGACATCTTGAAGAAGCTCGAGGATGGATCCTCTCCCGCCAACTGCCGTGATGTTTTCCCCCTCGCCATGTAACAATATATTTAGTCCATAAGTGCGGGGAACTCGGGCGCCCCGTCATCGTTGGAGCGTGAGGAGGACTTCACAGGTGATCCCGTGGCCACCTCTCAATCTCCATCGCCTTTGTCCTGGGCCTGCCATTGTAAGTTGAACTCGGATGAACCTGCAAGGACTGCCGGCTTCTCGGTACAAGGCTCCACACAATGGAGCAGGGGAAACGAGTTCCGGCGCCATTCAAGCTGTTCTTGGAGTTCGAGTAACTTCTTTACATCTATCCACGTAGTGTCCTGTCCCTCAGGATGCGCCACCGCTCAAATCTCTCTTCCCAGCGTCATGATGTCAAACCCTCGAATCTGAAACGTTTACTAAGATGCCAAGACCAAGTGGAACCATCAGCGATCGATCTGTATGGACCAACCATTGGCATTTGAACCTTGAACAGGGATACTATAGGACTGATTCATTGATTCTCTTGATGGTGCTTTATTCGGAACGGATTATTTTACGGCATTCCCCCTTTCATGAGTCTTCCCTTCCTTCCATCCTGTCAGACCTGTCATTCTGTGCAACACCTGACCGTCCTAGAGCTGGTTAGCATGATTCTTGGATATCTCTTCCATTCCATTTATTTTTGGCATCCAAGCGGAGCATCCGCTACTACGCATCCTAGAAATGCCTAGCGCGGTTTTTGTATTAGTATTTAATGCGAGCCTCTCATGCACCAACCTCCCAGAATCCCTCAGATCAACATGGCAGAGCCTACTGAGTTCAACACCCTTTCAATCCAAGAGTCTGGCGTATGTCTCGTCTGCATTCTTGTCCTTTGACCTCTGAATTGTTGACTGGTAAACTACAGGCATCCGCTGAGGTATGTAGTATGGCGTGCTTGTGCTCGTTAAGCTTTCCTCATGTATCGCTTCTATCAGAACCCCACCCAATGGAGCAACTTAAGCTCTAAGCAGAAAAAGGATCTGGTCAGTATGGTTTCCCGGGATTCGCGTTTTCGTTTTGATACGCATTGAATTATATCAGATTCTTCGAACCAGTTTGATCAATGGCGTCTATGCGGACGGCAGCAAGAGTTCGCAGCCACTGCTTGATATCGATAAAGCCTTGGTAAAGCTTCAGTCGCTGCTCTAGATGGATCTCATCTTCTCTGTAGCCATTGTTCAGCGGAATAGATCGAGGTTAAAGCTGAAACGGTCTACACTTTGCGTGAGTCTAATATGATCAAGAAAGGCTGGGTACAGGCTGCTGCAGAGGTCAACTCCCCTTGGTAAGAATGGACGTTTTCCATATCAGTCATTGATTGAAAAATGTACAGGATCTCTGCGTCTGCCAAGTATCGTGAAGAGGAAGAACGGGAATCAAAGTTCAAAGAAGAACGCGTCTACACCTCGGCGACGTACAGAATCCGGACTTATCAACCCGAGATCACTGCGGAGAAAGCTTCGGCTGCCCTTTCCAGCGAATTTTTGGAGGCTGTCAGAAATGCCACCAATGATGCGAAGCCTATGGACGCATTAAAGAAAGTCTTTGAAGTCTACGGGTATCTCCTCCAACTCAGGGTTGAATTGGGTGCATCGCTCGCGATGTCTGTTACGCAAACCAACACCTCCATGGTATGTGTTCAGTACGGGAGACTATCTCGATATCTAGGCCACGTCTAACTGGAGTGGAATCTTCCAGTCTGAGGTAGACAAAACCAAGGCGACAATGGAGGTGCAAGTTAAGGGAAAGTATAGCGCCTTCGAAGTGGTGCAAGTTTCGGCAAGCACGATGAAGAAGAGAATAAGGAAGTGGTCGAGAATCAGGTCGGATCTCTCACTATCGCCGTATATGCAAGTATTCGCTTCGGATTGCATGCGTCTGGTTAGGCTAATGATTTTGGGAGGGTGGAGACCAGCAACTCCTCACAAATACCAAGGAATGGCTGAAGACTACACAAGATATAAGCCTTCTGACGGCCATCTGGGTGTCTGCAGTCACTCCAATCACTGAATTGCTTATGTTCAAACACAAAGACCTGTATGATAAGGTCCAAAATGTTTTCGCTCAGCCACTCATCGGAAGGTAAGGAAGACAACCCATGCGGCGCTATGATCAGGTACTGATGATAAGCAGATGGGTGCCGGTACATAGTCGATCAGATTCCGATGGCTTCACATCCTACGTCGGCTTTCCTGATGACAAATGGGCAAAGGAGGGCTGGTACCTTGTGGCCGACAGCCTAGCATCCGATGTCGTATTGCTCGTCAGTGAAGCAACTCCGGAACACAAAGACGCCTTGGTGACATGTAACTTCAACTTCAAGTACCCTCAGACTCCTTCCGAGGTGATTTGGAAGCAGGTAGTGGAAGTACCGCTCCTATTCAGAGCTGACCCTGATCGTGAGGGATATGCCTCCATCGGAACTGTCGTTGCTCGCAATCGGAGACAGCCAGATAACTTCCGTGCTATTCGGGAAGACCTCCTCTCACGTGCACACCTATCCTTTGAAACGGTACGCCAGGGTCCATTATTCATTTACACCTAGAAATTGAAAGCCTCACTTTTGTAAGACTGTGGTCTTTGAAGCTGTACTGTGAATTAACCATCTCTCTTTGCGAGGCACTGACTTCGGATGTAGAAATATGATAACACAGAGATGACGCCCCAGATGCGTAGAGGTTGGAAAATTGTACGCTGTTTCAATCGTCTCTCCTGTTCATAAGAGTGACATTACTTGCAGGTTCCTGAAAGCGATCAGGGCATCGACGCCGATTTCTTCTGGCCTCAATCAAAGAGCACGGAGACAAGAGATGACGTGATGAGGACAGGTATAGAATTCTATGTGCTCAAGAAGGATGCTATCCAGATTATGAATACCAAGGAGGACGCAAGGGTGTAGGCAAAGGATTGCCTCCGAGAAATCAACGGTGATCTGGTTGCTGTATCTCGGGTTGAGGATGGTGTCGAGTTGTATGTACATGTCGATTTTCTTTTGATGTAAGTTGGATGAGTCTTCTGGATGATGATCCGGTACTATCTCTTATGCATCTGTGACGAATGTGACCTGTCTTACCTCATCCTCTTGCCTCGCTGTTCCGAACCGGGCCAGGTTGTTGGAGGCATCATGGTACAAGATCCATAGCTGCAGGAGCATGAAAGAGAGATTGACGTCGACTGACGTCCGACCCCCTACAAGTTTCTTGAACACTTACATTGTTCGTCCTTCATGAATTTTCAGTCTGATGACGACATCACCAAAAGCGTCCCGACTCGGGTGAAGAATGCGATAGGCAGGAAACGATGCGTACGGCGACGTACCCCGACAGGATGCCAGTGGACGCTCTCTCGAAGTCCTGGGAAGGTAAATGGCCGAGTGACATCGTGTTACTAGGTAGCCACGCTCAGGCCCCCACCAACCTACGTACATATCTATGGCGTCATACCAAGGCAATACTCCTCATGATGTAGTGTCCGGCTACTTTTTACCAATCGATTCATCAGCCAACGTCGGTCTCGATTGGCCGACCAGATCCAGGGATACCCGAGAGCTCGGAAGCACTCCCAACTAGCGATGACAAGTGACGAAGGAAGCATCATCAAGCGACGTCGATATCAACCTCAGGGGCTCCACTCTTCTCCACCCGTCCAACAGTGGCGCACTGGCGCGTTACTTACCCGAATCGTTTCAGGTTTTAATTTCTTCGTCTTTGGGACTAGCACAGGTACGACGTCCAATACGACGCCGATGTCTCATGAAACTGTGGCAGGTAGACACGCCAGTAGCGAAGCAGGAGAAATGCTTCCACTGTGCATCCGTATCCGTTGACGGCTTGCCTTGTTGAACGAAAAGACTGGTTCAGAAGCAAGTTTGAAAGAGTGTCGTTACGCGGGGCCCGCGCGGCGAGATTTCAAGCTGAACCGCACCACCCGATGATGGATGATGACCCAGTCGAAGTCAAAGTACGATGGTATATTTGTGGTCGTTCATTTACACAGTTGCCTCGGCAGGGAGTAAGGAAACGATGATACCGATGCTCCATGCTTGTCATGGGGGAGATTAATCATTCATGATTCGGCTGCGTTCAACGGGTCAGATGTCCGCAGAGATAGGACCCACCAGGTATATCTCGAAATAGAGATTCGCGGTTTTCCACTGGAGTTCCACTGGCCGCCGGGAACGAATAATAAACGCTCCTGACGTCGACCTGCTCCACTTCGTTTCAGCTAGTATGTCAGGGGCCATGATAGCACATGTATGGGATACGGACCGCGAAACCCGAAATTTTACCCGCCTTAGCCATGAGTCACGTTAGTATGCGCTGCACTAGGGATTATTGGAATCAACTTTTGATTGGGGGTGTGACTAAGATCCCCGCTAGACTACAACTAAGTACCATTACATTCGCGTTTGACTTCAAATGTCTCGTGGTTTGTTAGAGGATTAGGAATTAAGGAACGGGTGTAGCATGCGCATAGCGCAGGTGAATTATAACGTTGCAAAAAAGTGGTCAAGAAAGAAGTGGTGGTTATGTTGACAATGGTGATGCTGAATATTAGAGAACGGATGCGGAGGGGTAAACGTATGAAAGGTATAAAGCAGTAACAAAGGATTGAGAATAAAATAAATACGCAATTGCGTGAGCAAGTCCATGTAGATGGATATGGATGAAGAAACGCATCCGGTGCGATGGAAGAGGAATGCAAAGTATGGTACCTGAATAATATAGGGTGTATCGTACAATACGCACATGGATCGCCTCCCTGGGGTTTGTTGTGTTGGGAGGGAGTTGTTGAGGTAGCAGGCTGTTCATGCAACACCACCGATTTCGATAAAGCTGCGCCAATTCCAGGAGGATGTATCGTCATCTTTGTTGAAGTCGATGAAACTCTTGAGCGGGAACCAGCTTTCCGTGGTACGCCTCCGTTTCCGCCCTTGAGGTCTCGTATGAGGCAGAGTAGGCTCTGGCTTGGAAGACACCACGCGCTTGCGAGAGAGGATAGGCACGATGGCGTCAGCCTCGTCCTCGACGTCTGCAAAGGCGCTTAAGTCCTCGATGAGGATCTGAGGGGGCGAGGGTTCAACGGCAGAGGGGGGACCCGACTTGCTCGTCCGCTTTATCGGCTTTTCGTCTTCGTCATCGCTCCAATCCATGAAGTCATTTCGTAAGCTGGATCGCGCGATGCGGTTAGGTGCACGCGAGCGACCTTCAAGGCAAGCGAGTGCGTCCATTCTGCTCTTACGGCGGGTTTCTGAACTGATGGATTCTGAACGCAACGAAGATGATATTCTGGTGCGGCCAGAGGGGGAAAGCAGTGTGCTGGAGATAGTAGGCGCGGAATGCGATACTCTATGCGACACGACGGGCGGACGTGGTCTGGAGGAGGGAGATTCGGAGGGGATAGGAAGTTCAGGTAACGTTGCTGAGGGGGCGGGCTTGGGAGAAGGGATACTCCGCAATGATTCTTTCGAAGGTCGGCGGTGGGCATGTGCCGGCAGAGATCGGGGAGACATCAACTTCAGCGGCTTTTCATTTCGTCTGTTCGAACCGATGTGAGAAGAGCGAGTAAAATGTCGTAATGAGCTCGTTGTGCAAGGCACGAAGCAAGAACAAAAGAGAGAGACGTACAAGAACTCAAAATTAGAGTTAACATCGGCGGTGCAAGACCAACTTGTGGACTTGGATAGAGTAGAGGGTTTTCGCCGGTGGGTAGTTGTTGGGGAGCGGTTATCTGCGAGATCGAGGTAGAGGAAAGAGTCAAATTCGGCAGTGTCTCTTTTACTCGGTTGAAGGGTGAAGTAGAACACAGAAGTGTCGTCATCATTGAGGGTTGGTTGAGAGGAGGTTGGAGCGGATCTCGAAGGAGATTCCTGCGCAGGACTGCGAGACGACGAACCCATGTACCGCTGAGCCAACAAGCCCCACGTGAAGAGCGGTGAGTATGAGGAATGCATGATTATCTGCAAGAAAAGTACAAAGTACCAGCAACGCAGGCTTACGCTGGAGGTAGGCACGAAAGGACGGGGACGAGGAGGAGACGACTGGCGAGGATTACTTATATCTGTGACATCAGGTCAAAGTTTAATTTTTCTTGACATTGCCCCCCTTCACATGTTCACAATTGGAGTCAGCTCCGGTCCAGGGTCAGCGCGTGCCACTAATTATTCTCACATTTATTTGCTGATGAGACATGAGATCCTCAAATCTGATTGCACAGCAAATACACCCGTAGCAGTCCGTAGCTCCGTTGTCATGTCTCAGGTACTCAGCAATTAGCCAGGAATATACATATATGACGAGTTGAACACTTGCGGAACGAGTATTGACATTGGTGGTATGTTGACCCAAGTAGCAATTTGTCTCAAATCTCAAAAGTATCATATGAGCATCCACCTGGGCGCCACCACACACCTACGCCCACCCTTCGCTGTGTTCTAAAGTTCATTCAGGGGCATGAGACTTCCACGTTTGCGAAACGTGTTTTCCCGATGTAAACAGCACGCAAGTCGCCATGACGATTGGCCGATGGTCTGACGTATCTTGTATGACTCCTTCAGGTTGGCGCTGCCCCCCTGCCAATAACGGATCTCTTCCGGTGAATCAAACATTGTCTCTGAGGGTGACCGATTTCACGCGACGTAGGCAGCGCAGCGCGGGGTTAGCAAATGTACAAGAATATACGCTGGGCAATCAACTGCTCTCCCCGAGCGACAACCGGCGTACAGCAAGTCGCCGCACAATATGCACAGCCAGGCGACGTGAAAAAAATGCTCTCAGTTCTCTTCCGCGGGTTCCGCTTCGGCACACAGCACTCCCCGAGTGCGCACTCGGCGTGATTTTTACCATATCCGAACGACGTGGCAACATTGCGCCTGCCAGACTTCAATGCTTCTCCCGCAGAGACAGCACACGGCGCGTGATTCTGTCGATGAGAGCCTGACAGTTCTTGTCACAATCAGTAGTAGTGAGTCACTCTGACGGACACCAGCATCTTCATTTACTGACGTTATTTATAAATGGGTTGATAGATGCATTGCGGCGAAGTTTTTGAGTCAAGTTTGACGTATCGAACCATCTTGATAGGCCAAATTCCCAGTGATCCTCAGCACGATCTACATATCTCGCACGGTAGGGCCCATCTTAGTCGTTCCCGATAAACAATCGATTAATGACTCGCGATGTGACTAATTGAATGTTCAGGGGAGCCGCCTTCCTCTTAGGTTATATTCGGACCACTATCTGACGCACAGATGGTGATCAACATATTTTGATGGCACGGTTCTTCCGTCATACGAACGACGCTCAAACTTGACTCGAACCCAGACAGGATCTTCATTTCTCCAGATGGTATGACAGGTAAACGTGCCATCACCGGAGCGCAGTGGTAACTCTGTGCCGAGACACCGCCCTAAGGCTGGGGCTCGAAGGCACGCACATCCCACATGGGGGACTTTTCTCAAACTCGCTTTAGTCTCTCGGGCGCGTTCCCAACAGCATCCCCTTCTTTGCATATTCACACAACTCATTGCAGTTAGGCGAGTGCTTCTTTGAGGCCTTTATGTGGGCTTTAGCTGCATTAACTCTTAATAAATGAGTTGCTAATATACTCGTGAACCAATTTATCACACAATTACTCCAAACACCTTGCACCCGCACCGTCGTCGCTCCCCAAGAGAAGCACCCCTCAAAACTAGGTGGCTATTACTACTTATTGATGGGAGCATGCGGTAATCCCATCAACGCCGAACCGATCGTCCCCCAACTCGTGTTCACTGTACAATGGAGGACTATTGTTCGACGTATTTGTTAGGTACCTCGGTTGAGGCTAAATTAATGCGACCGCCTGCAGACACCTACAGCCTATTGTCGGAGTCCCGCTCAACAATACGGAAGTCTCTACAGTTGCCTTCACTTATTCCCAGGTTCTGGCGCAAGAACAGGAACTGTCGCAGCTTCATTTCACGTATGTACTGCCCATCGTCTCCGGTTTATCGACACCGACGACCGCAACTGGCAGATCTCGGCGATAACAGCGCCCAACATGGATCCACACAAGTCGTAGGCGTATGTAAGCAATCAGTCAACCCATCAACCTTCCATAATAGCATGCTGTGGTTCTCATTCACACCACGCCATTGTTTTCTTCCGCACAGAACAATGGCACCATAACGAGACGGGGAGACTTAGCATTTGCCATTGTCGTCAAAAATACTCCATCCCCCCGGTTGTATGGAACCCGAAATCAGCGGGCACGTGCGGATTTACGGTAAGGGGTTGGCACGTTGCTCCCCTCATAGGTCCTCGTCTTCCCATCTCAGGTTAAATTGGGGGTAACCTGGATGCGTTTGCGGCACTTTAAAAACCTTGATACAGTACCTGTCACTTGGATACATATGAGTCTAGATTTTCACCCGGTGCGCGCGACTCTTTCTGCCCCCAAGTTTCACCGTGTTTGATCTTGGCCTTTCGCGTTAGACCAGGAACCACGCCAACGGTCGCAATTTACAGTTTCTTCTTTGAGCCCTCTATCGTCCACGTTGCGCCATGTTTGCGTTTAGAGATACCGGATCCTTGGGTTCGGTGCCAGCTTGGCCGATGAAACTTACAGCCCGACATTCCCCATGTCAGCATGCTACCAAACTCCTTTAGCCGAACAGCAGGTCACGGGTCGGTGCCGATCTTTGATGCTGTCACCCACTTCGGTGATGCTTTCGGGAGTTCGGGCTGCCCTGGATAATGCCTGATAAATGGTGAGCTCCAGCTGACATTGTAGACATGTGTTGTTGACAGTGATGATGTTGAGTTGCAGACTAGCTGACACAACTTGGCATAGTGCACCGTATCAATGGATACCACACGGGAGAGGTGATTTGGCTGCATGTACGCTTCCATCGGAGCCACAGTGGAACGGAGAATGCATTTTCTCGCGTTCGCAATCAAGTGTGGCACCGGCGGGGACGGTGGATCGTGATGATGACTAAGTCACTTCAGTCCAGCGTTATCTGTATCCTTGGGTGACGTTATGATTTATAACCGTGCGGGGGTCACGGACGCTAGGCCGAGGTCACTTGGCAAGCTTGTCTGATGCAGTATCATGCGAACAACTCCTTTTGGCCAACACAGAGTCACCCCCATCTCCATCATTCTCCAGTCTTTCAGAAGTTTGGATAGCCCTGGATAATGGTTGGCGTTGGTCATGTTTCCCGCTCATCGTGACAACTTAGGCTGACGGTACATACAGGATGATTTTGGTCGATTGCTGGAGCAGCTGGCATGAAGTCGATGGATGGTCCCACTTGACTCTCCGCGGTCATATGGTGCTTCAGTGGACTTCATGCTTTCTCGTGAGTGGGACTGCCCTGGTTGACGTTGAGCAGTTGATCGTTGACGGCGCAATCAATCAGGCAAGTAAGCTCTCACAGCCTCGTAACTCTGGATCAGTTTTTGCTCACTTGTATGGTTAGGTGACGTTATGATTTATAATTTTGGGTGGCAAGTAGGTGCTCGCCCGAGGTTAATCGGTCATTTGATACACCATCCGATACAGCACCATAAACGCCCAATGCAATCATGCCACCATGCGAGCAACCCCTTTCGCCAACGGAGCTTGTGTCGTTGCCGCATCCCCATTTTTCGTGCGCTTGCGCAGCCAGTTTCCCAATCAGCATCAACTGACGCTATTCTGACGACTGGCTACGGACTAATTGATGGAAGCACCGGGCGTCGTGCTGACAGACCTTTGTTCGCGATGGAACCGTATTTGCTAGTCGGATTCTTGCTCGGAACACGGCTACTTGTTTTGATGGGGTATCAGTGGACACATAGGTTATCACAATCTAAGAGTTAACTCTGTTGCTCATTGGTATTTTTAGATGATAAATATGGTGTGCCCACAGGTAGGCCGAGGTCACCGGACAGATGGTACAAGTGGGACCAAGGAAAGGTGCGCCATGCAAAGTATGCTGTACCGACGGCCTACTTTGGGTTCGTCTGCTTCACGATGGTTCTCGTGGTGCCATCTGGCATCAACCAGGGTGAGTTATCCGGTGTCAAGTTGGACGAGTTATCACAGGCCGACACTGCCATGGTTGAGTCTACGCTTTGATGCAACACTTAAGTTGGCGCAGCGTCTGCGGTAGCTTTCGAGTGATTGGAGAAATCGCTTGAATGCTTCCACCACCTCTTTGCTTGCTCGTGAGTATGGCCACATCGTTGATGTTGGCCGGACTCGCGATGCTGACGGCGCACCCTCATCTCGAGCGAGTGAGTCACCCTGGTGTTCTCCCACTAGTGTGGGGCCTGACAGGCAACGTACAGATGCTTATGTGACGTAGTGGAGTATGGCCATGCAGAGCGCGCGCCAGGGCGGCTTGATGGACCGCTTAACGCAGGACCATCCCTCAAGCCGAAAAAGCGACTTGTCCTGGTTCCGCTGGGCGTGTACGTCGACTCGGGTCTTGGGGGTATATATCAAGTTCCGTGAGTTACTGTTACCCATGACATAGCCTAGCCCAGTCAGGGTGACGTCATGGTTTATAAGAAGGCGGGGCGCGGAGGTACTGGGAACTCAGAATTTGTCGACATTAAGCACATATACGTTGGTCACGTCGGTGATTTCGACGTTCCGTGCTGTTCGGTGCCGCTTGGCGCGACGAGACCACAGAAACCGGCAAGCATCGCCTTGACAGCGTTGTATTTCACCGGTGCGTTCGGGTCGCAGTTGCCTTGGATTATCACTTGAGTTGGTCGTGCAGCAGACTCTTGCTGACATTTTTATCACACTTGTCAACTGCAGCACTGAACCACATACAAGGAACTCGAAGAGTGGACTCAGGTACCAGCGCACCAGCTGCTGTGCATTTTTGGTTCAAGACCATGATGGATGGTGCAACCAACTGTTGCCGCCTTGCCCTCCCCATTCACTCCACCTCGAACGGTGCTCTCGCTACCCGCTATCCCCGTTAACCCACTCGTACTCACTAAAAGGTAGCTCCTCCGGAGTCGCAACAACGGAAACCTATACGTATACTTGCTGATGCACGCCGTAATGCTGATTGACAGCTATTGACGGCTATCCTCCTGATTACTGGGCCAGGCGCTGACACAGCTCCTGCCTGTCACCTCCTGCCCCGGGTCCCGAGTCCGACGGGTTGCAGACGGGCTAACACAGTGGCAGCTACACGCTTATATTCTAATAAACGAGATATGGTTGCCTAGAACCAACCCACACACGAGAAGGAGGACAGGTAAAGAAGTCGGGTCCAGGTAGAGGTATGGAGTGACCATTCCTTCTCTGCTCCCACTGAGTTGCAATCCGATTGACCCCGAATCAGTTCTCAAGCTCAGATGTTTTACCTAAACATCCCGAATATTGCGCCGCTGAATACATCTGTGCTGATCGCCGTAAGACCGCCTTCGCTGTTCTACAAGCGCCATTGGTTTTGAATTTCGATATTTCGATTGCAAATGTTTTCATGGCTCTAGCGCTCAGACCGTCCACCGGCCGTGGTGAGTTGACATTCCACTGCCATCACAAGCTCGCGATTTCGGATCTAGCGAACATCACGGCGGCTAGCACCAGAACACATGCATGGGCCTACTGCAACATGGTCTCTTCTGTATTGTAACACAGAAGTGCCATATGTGTTGCAACAGAGGTCTAGAGTCTCAGAACCTCATACTGTACGTCTATCTTCCTACGCTCAGGTAAGCAGATCTTTCGAGGCTTGACGACGTCAAGACGACCCGTTGATCTCTTCCCATTTCATTACTTCACCTGTTCTTCCCCCTGGAAGGATCAATCACCCTCATCATCGGGTAAGATCACATAACCAGGCTAGTCGTCATTGCCTCGTTAGAGGTGGAGCCAAAATGGCCTATCCAGGTTGCGTGAACTCGTCTCGATTTAGGATATCCCAACGTTGGTGGAGTCATGTATCTACACATCGAGTTCCCGTGCGTCAATCACACATGACATATGCCTCGCATACACCGCTAGCTCGATTTCACGTGAGCCACTCCTACATCCAGCATCATTCAGCGAACATTCCGCTGTCAGCAAGGCGCAAGAGTGCTGTGCACGTATCAAGATGGAGGATGCGAGAGGGATGATCGATGATCGAGTCAGAGGACTACCCGCGTGCTCAAATGTGACCAGCGATTGCCGTGATATCCAGCTCAAGTGTTAGTGTGACTTCACCGGATGAGGTGCCACAGTGCTCTCCTCAAGGCTCATCAGACTGAGGAAAGCGAAGATAGTCCAATTTACCGTCGCTCCACCAATTCAGCCAGTGACGTGAGCCACCCCAGTTGTTCGAAACCGGCGTCATTCGACAGCAGTCGTCTGCTCAGTTCGAGGGTACTGTGCACGTATAGGCTGTGGTGGACAGAGGGTAGAATCACTATCTGAGGGCTCACCCAGACTGGTGATGTCTGACGACTATACGCGCATAACCCAGAGCGGGGGAAGGGGTCCCGGACCTCCTAGGAGGGACATCATGGGAGAAGGGAAGAAAGGAACTGCGCCAAATAAGCAAGGCTTTTATATCTTGACGGTGTGCATGCATGACGTCTCAAGTGTCACCTTCTACTCTTCGATAGATGACGTCATCGTCCTTGGCCCATCCAAAGCAACGAGTATCCAGCGCCACCGTCAGATCCAAGTTGCTCTCATTTCCCAGCTAGCAGAATGTGCATCAGATTTGCGTGGATGAAGCTCACTCGGCCTGTGAAAGATAGCAACTTACAGCTGCCCATGGCCAACTTCCAAGTTCTATCTCCGAGTCTTTAAGTTTTCCTATAAGCTACTGTTCGGATTCTCCAAGTCGTACCGAGTTGTAGTAGATCTAATATACAGGTATGGTCTTTCATCCATCCTCAGGCTAGCACGGCTAGGTGACCTGACTACACTGGACGCACCAGCGGTAGTCCGAGACTTCCTGGTCACTCGAGGAACTGTCTAACGCAACATGGTTTCATTGCCAGGCTTGTGCGTCTACCCGGCTTTTTTGTGATGGGGGCCCTGGGATCTAGTGTTAGCTCAGTGAGTTACCGTCCCAACCGGGGTGCGAGGCGCACAGGGACTGGGGCACGTTCAAGTTGGTGGTTTCACGGTTTTGTTGGGACAACGGTGCGATGACTGTCACAGTGCATCGGCTTGGTAGCGTTGGGTTTCACTGGTGCGGTGAGTTCGGGCCGCGGTTGCCTTGCATCATTCACTGTGACTCGAGTTCACTGATCTGTGGCGTCCAACGATACGCCGCCACTGGTGAATAAATCTTGAAACTTGGACACAGTTACCAGTTGGTATACATTTCTGGTTCAATATCTTGATGGATCAACAGTGCAAACCAACTTGTACCCTTTCTCCGTGCATTCACTCCCCGCTAACCAGGCTCTCACTACGTACGGTACTGATCATCACCCACTCCTTCAATCTAGACATCTCGGCACACTTGCTTACGCGGACTCGGATATGGTTTTGATTGCCGATTCAGAGGAGCACTTGCCATTCCGATGGGCCGAACAGACTCCGAGCGCTGACGCAACTTCCACCTGTTGGTCCCTTGCCCATTGCCTCGCCAAGTGTGACGCACTGCCAACTTTGTCCTGGTGCTTATGTTCTAACGGTAACACGTGGGCTTGTTTAGACGGATCATGATCAGACACGGTCATGCAAGACAAAGACAGATCTCAGACCTCCTGATGTGACACAAATCAAACAGACACCACAGTGCACACCGCCATTTCTATCACTGATTATATCAGTACCATCACCGGAATCCAAGTTCAACGAGCGGAATAGTTAATCACAGCGACGATGGAAGGCGTATGGAGCTACGTATATGCAACCAGCAGCATCTATCACTATGTAACAACACTGCCAACCATCAAGTCCATCTTCTAAACGACTCTATAGCATATAGACAGCATCCAGCAAAGAGTATGTGCCGGTTAATACGAGATTAAGGAGTAGGACGACGACGACGACGAGGGGGAATCGGATCCGAATCCAGAAAAACGTGGGGTGCTGGTATCAGCCAAGAACGGCGATGGGGCGTTTACTTGCCACCAGTGGTGCCAAGACCCATCGATGCCTTGAAGGTGTCATAGATCCACCATTGGAAGCCTAGAAAGAGAGAAGTCGATGAGTACGACGTCCAAACAACACTAGAGCTTCGTCCTCACCGGTGAGGGTACCGATCATGATAACACGGGTACCGAGACCCTTGGTAGCAAGGGTGACCATACCAGTCTCAGATGCGATCTGACTGATGCTCTTGCCCTTGTTGGCAGGCTTGCCCATGAGCGAGACGACCGAGTCAGCGGGGTGAGAGACGATAGCGCAAACGACACCAGCGAGGTAACCTGAGGCGAAGGTGACACCGAGTTGGGTGGTCTTGGAGTAGGTCTCTTTAGGTTCGGTGAAGACGTGGGTGTAGAAGAGCTGGACGATCTTCTCGAAGAAGAAGAACTTGGCCATCGTGTAGGGGATCTAGTTTGGCACAGATGGTCAGCTATCTGATAGGGACCAAGAACTAGGACTGACTTGACGTGACCAGAGGGGAACAAGAGAGCCGAAGGGGTAGCGGGTATCCACCTTGGTTCTGCTCATCTCCTTCAAAGCGGCACCGAAAGCAACGGGGAAAGTGCCGGTAGGGCTGGTCTGGATCTTGACCTTGGTCATCTCCAAGGGGCAGAGCGCAATGTCGGCAAAGACTTCGGCGGAAGCGGAACCGGCGAGCCAGATGGCAGGCTTGTACTTGTTCGTCAACTCCTCACCAGCCATGTTGCTGTACATGTCCTTGAACACTTCGTAGAGACCGTACTTGAACATGCCCTGGAGGGAATATCCAACAAAGGTGGGGCCGAAACCTTTCCAGATACCGGTTTGACCTTCTTCGCGAAGGAGAGTGGAAAGACCAGAGGAAAGACCTTTATATTTTGCGGGGTTCACCTGGTTTGAGTGGACAAGTCAGGGGATGGTTCGAAATCTAAAAAAACAACGAACGCACCTGCATGTTACATTTTGCAACGTCGAGAGGAGTGATACCCGCGTGAGTGACACCGCAAGCAAGGATACCACCAAGCATACACTTGGCGTAGTAGGAGCTGTCATGGGGAACGGGGCCGAGGTATCTACAAGTTCGAGCGTTAACATAAACCGGAGACGCACAAAGAAGACGCCAAAAAATGCGTACCGTGCATCCCACTTTCCAGCTGGAGCCAAATGCGACATTGTGAACGTCAACGAGTCTAAAGTGTAGTCTACAGTAAAAAACTGGACTGTCTGTCCGAGACGAGGAGCTGGGCCGGTGGAGGGTCGTTAGTGAGAAGATGCGGAAAAAAACGAGCCGTCAAGTCGCTTATACGGGGCAGGCGGCAAATAAACACAACACGGCTTGAATCGGGATCGGCTCTTCCCGACTTATGTCCGAAGCCAGATGCCTCGATTTTCGTCACCACGATTATGCTACACTTGGCTAGTGCGTGCTACCGCTTGGTAAGAGCACCCTACATTGACTAACCAGAGCTGATCCAAGTACTACTAAGTAAGTCATAATGCCAGTGTTGTATTACACTGACAGGCTAATTGCGCTGCATTGGATTGGCAGTTACAGTCGTTGTCTCTCGGACAGACGCTCCGAGCTCGCCTATATGGATCAATATCAATTGCTGTCCCAGCCCACTCCCAGCCCCTGCTCCTGGCACCTGATCCTATAGATAGTGGACAACGCTGGCACTCTGTCCCGTTCTCAGCTTGAAGGGACTCTGAATTGGTCAGACCGAGAGAAATTAGGTGTTCTTGGGCGATGTCGTAGATGCTTCTGCGACATCCACAAGCACATTCCATTTCTCCGCAGTGCACCGTTGAAGTGCAACCTGAGGATATTAGGAATTAGACCCGCACAAGAACGGTCAACCCATACTCTTTCTCGGTGGCTTGCTAAGTTTCATGCATGGAGTGGGGGACTTGCTTTCACAGCCTCTTCTCCTCGCGTCTTATCTTGGAGATATCGGACGACGGTCTGTCCTGTCCGGGAAGGCTTCTGAAACGTTTGTGAGAATGAGATCCCGTAGATGTCGGATGCCACTTCGACATGCACAGCCCCGACGCACCGTAACCCGGTTTCGCTTCAATCGCACATCATGGACACTTCCTCAGTCATCATCCATACACTGTATGTCATATTAGAATGCGCCCAAATCCCAACATAATTATAATCTATTCACAATTACGCATAATCTGCGTCCGAATCGCGTCCCATGTCCTTGAACTCACATGCATACGATCCATGTGATAGATACCAGAGGCCAGTAGTACTGCTATATACAACACTATACCCCTTCCCCGAAGCTCCAAATCAATAAACCCGAAAGTCCTGCATAGCAGTGTCTCCCAGGGATTGCACGGGGATACGAACCCGACTCATCTTCTCGAGTCTCCCATGATTCTAATTCTGTCCAATTCCTTATACTGCGATTTGATAGCCGCCGGAGGTAATCTCTTAGGGACATCCGGATCTTCTTCAGCTGGGATATACGTCGATGAAATGAGTATCTTCATGATGCTCTGGGCGTTAAGAAGTCCCCTTGCACGGTGGTAACTAACTATATTCAGTATATCCTATCGGAACAGCACATTGAGAGTTTGAAAGAAAGGGAGATGGAGAGTGACCCACCCTGTTGCCATCCCGTTTTGCCACCCGATCACGGAAATCATGCAGGGGCTGGACAACTCTCCTGTCGTCACCCATCTGGAGGATGTGGATGCGGAACATGTGGGGTTGCAAACGTTGTTGGTCAAGCTGGTGACAAAAGCGAATGATCTTGTCGAACAGGTCATGCAAATCGGCTGTGCAGATTCATAGGTAAGACCAGTTGCAGCAGTACTAGTTCGTGAAAAGGGCCAGCTCACTTGCAATGCCATCGGTGATGATCAGGAGATTCAAGGGTTGTCTGGTCTGCTGTATAAGTGGAAGGCCCTCGAGGAATACTTGCATCACCCTTGCGCCCATTGACTTGTCAGCTATAGGTATTTTTAGCATTCAGGTGGTCACTATCTGGGGTAAGCTCGCTCTGACCATTCCAGATGTTAACGGGATCAAAGATGTGGTAGAATTCGCCTCGAGTCTGAGATTGATGAGTGGGACGGATATCCGAGAAGGGGAGGAGTCGGGCTTACCCTGATACCTCTATGAACATCCTGGTGATGCAAACACCTAATATTCGCTCCCTTCCAATTCGCGTCGGATGACAGTATGTTGACGACACCTGCGAGTGCGTCTTGGGTTTGTGACCATCGGCACTGCATCTAGAGCGCGTCATGGTAAGTTGTACAGTTCGAAGGTACGTATTGTAGGACAGTGCTCACAGAAAGCGAGTCATCGAGCAGTATAAAGCAATGAGACCGCCTAAAGGCCTGCGTGAATAACTAGTTGTCGGCCAAACAGTAATAAATACATACACAAGGTGCTCCCATTGGACACCTTCTCGCTTGTTCATCATGATAGGACGTAGAGGGGGCTTGAGAACGTCAATCCACGAATCGCTTCCCTGGCTATCAGAAGAACTATATGATGGAGGCGGGTCAATGGGGCTCTTCTTATCGTCGCTCAGACCAGATACGACCCTAGTGGGAATAAGGGTGGGGGTCACCGTAACAGAAATATAACCCACCTAGGTTGGTCAATGGGAGAAATGACCTCTGGTTGCTGAGGGGGTGGGCTCACAACTGAACGGGGACTGAGGGGGCTTTGTATGTCTGGCAATGGCGGAAATGATGGTTCAGCTTGGCGAGGCGGACTTCGTATGGGAACACGTGGCTCTTCGAGAGCTGGGCCAGGCAATGGTGTATCGCCAATATCTGAAAAGTCCCATCGAAGACTCGTGGCGCACACGAGCACCTCGTATTCAAAGGCCTAGATGATGTGGTGGACGAGTGTCATAAAACGGCATTATTGTGAAGGTGAAAAGGGTTGGACATACAATATATTTTCTGCCGAGGCTGTCCATGATCCGTGCACCACCAATGGAGAGGTGGCTTGTCGTTCCAAGTTCTGTACAGCGCGATTAGGGCAAGGACATACTCAACCTAGGTACTGGTGGCCCACGCACGCATTTCCCCCTATGGACCCATCAGATCATTACGCGACATTCCAGATCGATGAACATACGTCGACAAAAGCTCTGGCGATGTACAACGGGCCATACTGTCCTTCGAGTGCGGGCACTGCGCATGGAGGGATGTCATTACCTCTTGTTGAAACCTTGAACCAGTCAGGAGATGGAGATGTCAGCGAGATAAGGATATCGTGGCTTACCCATGAGAGTGGCAACATCGAATGGTGTACAATTTCGGCGTCGTCCATGCCTAGTATCGCCCTGGTGTTCGGCTGGCAAAAAGAGAGAGGGTTCAGTGATAGAGACGAGTGGGGATAGGAGATACAACAGCGAAACCTGGTTTGTTTTATGGTAACCTGGCGCTGGCAGTTTCCTCCGTCCGACGCTTCCTCGTGCAAGGTCTCCACAAAAAGTGGCTCCACAAATTCAGACGATATTATGATTCCATAACTCGGGTGAGTCCAGACGTACTCGACATTCCACACCTTTGGTGTAGTAAAAGTCTGGGACGTAGATGCACGAATGAACGTTGCAACCCTTGGAATGGGACAGGTCTAACCAATACCCAGCCTAAGTCTGGCCCAAGACTGGACCCAGCAGGTTCCCCACGGTTTCACTGGGTACATCTTCACCTCAGAGCCCGTCGACACTGCTCTATCAGAAGATTCTGGATCGTTCACTGGTTCGAAACAATTCCAAATCTAACACGTTATGAAGGCTCGTGACTTGGAGAACCAAACCATGTCACGACACGAGGCATTCGGTACAAGACCCTTGACCCATCCACCATCACGAGGCGAGATCGAAGTGCGGCGAATGATTGTCTGGCACAAAAACGAGGCCCAGTGACGACATCAAGAATGTAGCGAAATGGAAAGGCGCAAACTCTATTCAACCGATGGTGCTCATGTGACAGAAATCAGGCAGAGTAACAGTCCAGGAGGCAGCATAAGGTACTCGTAATTTACTTGCGAACTGTAAAACACGTTTCTCGGTTTGTGGAACGTTCTAGTATGATGGGACGGGAATGAATCAACGATGGCTTTCCATTTGGTAGTGGCGTCCAGGGCCAGACCCAGCATTCTAATTGGCGAACTGGTTCACGAATGGGGTTGTTGTTCAGACTTGATGAACGTTCACATTCCTGCTGGCTGAGCGTAAGTGATGAGTGGGTCCCATCACCCACCCTCTCTAGACTCTTTTCCCACCACTACACCGTGAGTCCCAATACATCATATCTGAGTGCGAAGCTCACCGCTAACGTTTCGTACAGGATTGTTTATACGACCACCCACTGAGCGGACCACGCTACGTTAGTGGGCACCTCGTAAACCGTGAATATGGATGTGAGTAGTTGTGTGTATCAGCTTCACAACTTCGCTGACAACTTTACGTTGGGAACAGACCCCTCGGAATTCTCAGTCCAATGGGCGAGATTTCGCAGCGGACATCAGACGTCATGTAGATGACTTCCTTATCCCCAAATACACGAAAGACATGCCGTTCAGGCTGATCGATACGTACACTGGACTCATACTCGAACTGTCGGAGATCGTCGCACTGCTCAAGATACGACGAGACTACGCGAAGCTCCTGCAAGAAGTCGTGGATGAAGCAGAAGAGCTTTCCATCTTGATTGGCACGGAAGCCAGGACCGAACGTCCCAACCTTGATCTTCTAGACGCATTCCTTGCCGAATACTTCGCATTTGCGATGTTTTCGCATCGTTGGCGAGGAGTAGAACCCACCCTCCAGGACGTCAGAAAGTCCCGGGGTGTTTACTGCCTGCGTCCCGGGGATCTCGAAAGGAAAAACCCACAGGCGTTTCAGTTCCCGAAGAAACCAGATGCATTCCTGTCTGGCGTGGAGAAACTCCAAGAGTTCTGTTGTACCGCCGCCAAGTGCGGTTTCCGCTGGGCCTGGGGGGATATGTGCTGCATTGACAAGACGGACTACGCGGAAACATCCGAGTCCATCAACTGCATGTTCCTTTGGTATCGCAGCAGTTATCTGACAATCGTCTACCTCGACGACGTTGATGACGTCAAAGAGGGACGGTTATCCGGCGTTAATGAGCTCCAGGATAGTCGATGGTTTGAAAACGCAGAGCTTCGGAGTCCTCTTCCTGCTCCGCCTTCAACACCCCTTTCACCTGCGTCTCCAACATCGCCTACCCCTTCATTCCCACGACCGGAATCCGCTTCTGCTATCTACGACGGCACACTCCAAACATCGAACTTCTATTCCCTCTATGACCGCATTAGCAAGCCGACCGCCTCCTACCCCAAACTTCGATCCATGCATTTCGACTCTCAAGTGGATACCCCACAGTTAAAGTGCCATATAGATGCCAACTTTCCAGGCGAAGAAGATAGCGAACACCGCGGTATATACCGCAGCCTTCCTGTTTGGGTCACGAGAGGTTGGACGTTACAGGAAATGGTCGCATCCAGACGCCTTCGGTTTTACAGCAAACGATGGACTCTGCTGGAAGAAGCCGAGGATCGTTACACCGACGATGCAGAGGACACGTTCTTCATCCCTGCATTCAGGTATAGAGCCCGGCTCGTCGATCACCGCGACAATCATATTTGGTCCAAAGCGCTCTACAACACGACCGGCATCCCCAAAGAGGACCTGGTCAACTTTAAACCTGGAACGGGGCAGGTCAGGACGAGGTTGCTCTGGGCCGCCAAGAGAACGACGACGAAGATCGAAGACATGGCCTACTGTCTCCTCGGTATC
>JBBPJZ010000015.1:0-66274 GCA_038089015.1 Chalciporus aff. trinitensis
CTGCCCACTGCCCACTCTCCACCCGCTCCACCGATTCCCCCGGTTTCCTCGACGCGCATGCTATATAACCCTCCGGACCGGTAGTTTTCCTCTGTCATCGTCCGAGTCGGTCTCGGTCTCTCCCACGGGGATTCTCCCACTATGAAACCTTCCATCTCAATTGGCGCACGCACGCCGTTGAGCACACGCGGAACTCAGCGTTACCGTCCGTCCGAGCAGATTTCCCAACTGTCAAATATCGGAGCATTCCCAGCGGGCGGCGTACAAGTGACGTTATCGCAGAGCGTGCACACGCAAATCGATGAGGAGCCAGATGTGGAGAACGGCGATTCCGTCAAGGCGTATGCGGTGTAAGGTGACCGCGTGTGTGTTCGTTGTTGATGTGGGATGGTACTCTCGTAAGCGTTCCTTGCTCTGGCTGTTTTCATGTGGTGTAAAATTTTCGGGTGCCTAACGTGGACCGCATGGGTTGTATCAAAACCTGTAGGGACCGAGGCGATAAGTAGTGATGGATGTGTCTATTAACTGGTGTTGTACACGTTACCCTCTTTTGGACTCTCGCTCGTTTTTTGGGATACATGCAGTTTGGTAGATGTCAAGTCAAATATATGGTGCTCAAGAAAGGTCTGGTCGCACAGAAAGTCACTCTGTCATGAACGCCACGACGCATGCTGTTGCTATTCTTACACGACTACCATACAAGAGGTCAAGTTTCAGATACAGACAGCTTTTACCTGCCACTTCGCCGCCGACCGTCGAGAAAGGAAGACGGTTTACCAGATGAGCTGACCGCTGAAAAAAGACGTCAGCACAGCCCCTCACCCATGCCAAAACAAGGAGATAACTTACCCATCGACGAGATAGTCGCCACCCGTCATGTAGCTCGCATGGTCAGAGAGCAGGAGCAGGGCCTGACCAACCATTTCCTCGGGCTACAAAGAAACATTCGCATGAGTATGACGCAGTCAACAATAAACGGCAAGATTTCACCTCAGCGAAGCGCCTGAGAGGAACGTTCTCCTGCTGGTGCTCACGAATGCTCTTATCCAAGTGCTTGGTCTGATCGGTGTTAACTAATGTGCATGTCAAAAGAACTCTCCGCAAAATAACCCAAGATATGACATACCATAACCAGGCGAGATGGTGTTGACCCTGATGCCATGGGGAGCCCATTCGGCAGCGAGAGCCTTGCAAAGGTGACGAACGGCAGCCTTGGAGGAGTTGTAGAATGCCTAAAAGACAATGTTCGTCAATAACTGAGGATCATAAGGGTGGAAATATGGTGACTGACCTGTGTCAAGGGCTGGTTACGACCAGCCTGGTTAATGATCTGAGCGCTCATCGAGCCGGTGATGACAATAGAGCCCTTGTGGTGATTTTCAGCCCAGAGCCTACAGGACACACAATCGGTTCAGCGAGAGACATAGACGGGAAAAGAGACTCACTTAGCGGCAGCACGGGCGGTGTTGAAAACACCGAAGAAGTTGACGCCAAAGACGTTGTTGAAGTCATCGTGCGTCAAGTCGATGGCGGGCTTAACGACCGAGACACCAGCGTTCTAAAGGGTGCACGCGTGAGGCAAAATAACAAGGAAATAAGCAGACGGAAAACGCACAGCGATGACACCAGTAATCTTGCCGAGATCGTTTTGGATGCGCTTGAATGTCTCATGGAGCTTATCGAAGTGGCAAACATCGCATTGGTAGGCCTAAACCAAGGTC
This sequence comes from Chalciporus aff. trinitensis, assembly GCA_038089015.1. Taxonomy (NCBI): domain Eukaryota; kingdom Fungi; phylum Basidiomycota; class Agaricomycetes; order Boletales; family Boletaceae; genus Chalciporus; species Chalciporus aff. trinitensis. The sequence goes on from JBBPJZ010000015.1 coordinate 1,722, forward strand.
GTCCAGATCAACGAGGGAGCTGGGGGCAGCAATGGGAAACAAGACGTACCCGGACTTTGACGTTCTTAAACTCTTCCTGGATCTTTTTCGCAACGTCAGGGGCATCCTTGGAGGTCCTAGAAGGGTGAGCGAACAAGAGGTAAGAATCTGCGGAGAATAATGAGCTCGAACACGAACCTGTAAATCATGGCGACGTTCACGCCAGCCTTGGCGAGAGCGTAGCTGAAAGCACGACCAATGCCGCGGTTCCCGCCAGTAACGACGACGCAGCCTATCAAAGCCAACCCCAAGTCAGCCAGAACGACGACGAACGACGCGCGAGGAAACGTACCCTCGATCTTCATCATAATACCCTGGTTACTCGACATGTTGGAGAAAAAATTGAATATGGAGTGAAGAAAAGTGCTGATAGAAGTCAGTGTAGGTTGTGGATAGGTGGAAACCCAGACGATGACGAGTGGCTGACGTCCGCTGGGCTTTTATTCATCCTCTGGCTGCCCCTCACCATACAAATGGACGCTGGCGGCTGAATACAGGGCCTGCCTAATCGAGACTCACCCTCTGAATGGAATACCCTCGAATTCAGCCGCCGAGCCCCCCTCTCCTGTGTTCCGCTGAGTTTCTAATCCTTGCCCTGAAATTCCATAGAGCTTGCCAAGCCGCAAGTTGAAGAACGACAACAATTAAATCGAACATAACCTAGTTTCAGAAATTGCATGGGGTATATCCACATGATGCCAGGCGCACATAAATAAACGTTCACCCATTTACCCCAGTACTCCAACCTCGGTCGTGTCAATGGATTTCGACCTGAAACAAAGCGCCACAAGTCGTTTTAAATCGTTGGGACACTGATCGACATTCGAGGGAACTCACGATCGAGAACACTCGGGCGGTGGGTGACTTCCGCTTTTATGTTCTTACGACACCTATTGTAACTTCCACCTCCCCTCTCTCACTGTCCTTCCGAGAGCCACTCTTCCCAAATGCCCCAAGCACTCGTGAACTCGCCCATTGCGTCAACGCTAGAACATCCTCATCTGGGAGACCCGATCTCACGTGCGGTGAGAGTGTCACAATAAGTGCGGGTGATGTCGTCTGAAGGCGTCCATGTCGATCGTGTTCCCCTGAGTCATGAGTGTGATTGTGGGGGTGGGGGTGGCTGTGACCATTGGAATGTATATGGTCGTTACTTGGCGGATCTAGTTCAACAGACCTTGGCTGACCAGCAGGCATGACCCGCCAAACATGTGGCGCAGGCAAATGGACCACATGCTCGTGACGCTCGATCTAATCGAACCACTTTCAGTCACCCACCTCAGAATATACCAGGCAGAGTCGGTCACACACCTCCCTAATGACCCTCCAGAACGCTTCCATCTTTCCAGCAGGCCCAGCCACCGCGGGTGACACTGTGACACCGTTACCGACTCCCAAAGGTTTCATCGGCGGGGATGTTTGCAGTAAGACCCCGCCAAGGACGACACAGGCCGCAAACGCCACGTGAGCCGTGACGATCACCTCTAACGCCGCAAGCGCAAGATCAAACGGAGCATAATTTGCACTAGAGTTGCGATCATTAGAATGAGGTCTCGCATTCCACCAGGTAGAGTTTTTCGCACGTACACGTCTAGAATCATTTCGGCACACAATATGGCAATGCAAAATACAATGGGTGGAAGGGCGTATGGGTTTCGGAAAATTCGCTGGATGCCAGTCGTACGATCTTGTGGTTCGTTTCGATATCCAGGTTGGAAGAGGGCAAACGGGCTGGGGATGTGTTTGTTTGTTACTAGAATAGGGAAGAAAAGATTCAGAATCACGGAAAATGGATTAGGAGTGAGACATACTGCTCACTAGCACCTCATGCTGGCCAAATACAGCAGAAGTACCTATCAGTGAGAGGAGGACCATTAGAATCAATAGCACAGGGAAGTGAAGCCTGGAATTTTATCTAAGTGGGTGGCATACCAAAGTAATCCGACTTGGACTTACCCGAGTGTTTCGGGCTTCTCGTCGCCCCAATGGTGGTGATGCCCATCGCCACCTGTGGATTCAGGATCATTACATACATCATGCACCGAGTAAATAACCTCACCTCCACCGCCATGACCATGTCCGTGTGCGCCACCACCTGCAGAGAGCAACAAATGCTCCATAGCCTCTTTTGCAACATACACACCCGCGAACATCAGATAGACACACTGCGCAAAAAGTAGGGTAGTCCCCCGTCGCGCTGCACTGTATCCAGTCTTTTCAGTGGCGTCCATGGCAACGGAAGCAGCCTAACTAAAAACCTACCCATACATCCCGTTCCCCTTCCGCCTCACTTCTCGCGCGATAATGACAGGCCCAACAACACCGATTGCGTCAAATACAACCCAATAGCCCAACCCGGTACAAGCGAGTGAGCCAATACTTTGACCACGTGCCCATAGTAACCCGCCGAGAGCAAACTGGGCACCAGCAGTGAGCATAGCAGCCATTCCAGTAGAAGAGACACTGCTATCCTGCTTCACAAAAGTGGCAGAAGTTGATGGCGAAGTTGACGACGAATCCGAGCTCGAGGCTGCCGGTGACTGGGACCGAGACCGTGGGATTAACTCGACTGCAGACTTTGGTGGGGCGAAGAGCGATGTATTCGAGACAGGAGTCCAGGGCGATATTGGTGTGGGAGTAGGTGCAGTGTGCAAATCCTCTTCTTTAGTTGGAATCGTCAGCGTCTGCGGTTGCCCAGGTTCGAGGAAAGAAAAGAAATTGTGGGAGACGGAGTGTTTATGGTGATGCCCACGTCTGGTTGTAATGCTTGAAGCTGGACTGCGAATACCATTGGGCTCTGAAGCCGATTTGGGTAGACCACCAAAGGTGAACGCGGGGTTGAATTCTCGGCCAGCTGGAGCACTGAGTATTGGCTCTGATTGAGAGCCAGGCATCAGCACTGGATCTGGGTGCGGAGATGGAGCTTCTTCGTCAATAGGCCGATCATCTTCGGAGATGGTGGCCTGAGGTCTTGGGAAGAATATAGAGAGATTGCGAGAGTGTAGACGCGAATGTCGCCTACTATGCCCAGGTGGGATTCTCGGTTCCGTCTCTGAAGCATCTCCTTCGGGAGCGCCTCCTGAAGGGAATGGATGAAGGGGAACATGAGCAGAGAACGAGGTAGCGAGGGGTGAAGAGACGGATGGACTAAAGGGGCCGGATGATATAGAACGCGTGCGTGAGTGAGCGGAAGGATTATGGGCGGAAAACGACGCGTGGAAAGGAGAAGTAGGGGGCGAGTTGATGCTGATACTTGGTGGACGACGTGCAGGAATCCCTGCCCCGAGTGGTGGGAGTACATTGGGCTTGCTGCGAGCTGGGATGCCAGGACCCAGGGGTGGATGGGGCTGAGGTGCAGAATGGACCCGGCTCCTTGGTGGAGAAGGCGGTATAGCGTGTGTCACAGTCGACAAGGGGGGGTCCACCGGAGCTGATCTGTTGCTTTGTTCTACTACTGGATCGTCACTTGGATCTTCTTGACTAGATCTACGTCTATGCATTGTGGACACGCTGACTGCCGGTTTGCCGAAGGAACACGTTTATCCTGCAATGCTGATAGCTAACGTTGGAAAAACACGAATGGATGGACTTTGGGTGGGCCGCGAGTTTTGAAACGAGTGGAAACGGAGTTGCGAGTCGTCCGAAAGTAACGATCGTCGTAGGTGCTGTTCCAACTCATTTAGCTATACCCTTTATAACGAGTAAACACAACTCGATGCCCGAAGACGCACCTGCAGAGAGGCTCTGGGTCTGAACCTGTCCGAGTGTTTGGGAACTCGTGGAATTAAAGACCGTGTCGACCAGCGGTACCGAAAAGAGAGTTTTAACAGCTGCATTGAACAATGTTAGTGGGCCCTTCATTTCGACAAGGTAATTTTCAGTAGCTCACTCCGAGAAGGAGAAATATGGATCGTAGGGTTGAACTTTGTGAAACTGTTCAGACTCTGCGTGAACAATTTGGCAAGTGAAACAGAAACTTGATAGCCGCCGCTGGCAGACTTGCCCAACACCGCACAGCCACCACGTTAGCTTGACAGCTGCCAACACTTGGATCAGCCCATTGACTTCCATTTGCTGCATACTAAGATCGACGACCAGGGACTTGCATAGAACTCTGATGGTAGGAATTGGGATCAAAACAGCTAATTCTGGTGCATTAAAATGCCAGTCGACTTTATTCGTTCAAAGACAATACAAAACTACGAGCAGTTAGGAGAATCAGCTACGCATCCAAATCGCTGAGCTTATGATGAATCAGCGCTCTCCGACATTTCCGAACAACTTTCCGGGGCATCCTGCAAGTCTAAGCGCTCCAAAGTAGGTATCAACGAGGCGAATTCTTCCCGGTCTTCGGCAGATATCTTAGCTCCCTGAATCCTGATTGTTTCGAGGGGACATTGCGAGCGAGAAAAGAATGCCTTAAATGCCGTATGTGGCCAGTTTGAGCATTCTGGGAGCGTGAGGTTGAGATGCCGCAGGCCAGGCAATGTCAACACGTCGAGAAGTGCCCCAGTAGAACCGGAGTTTATGGCGATTGTTAATGAGCGAAGTATGGGGTGGGTAATAGAGCCATATTGAGACGGGTTGTTGATGTCGATTGAAGAGACAACGATATCCTCCAGTCGTGGGCAAAACTCGAGTGGCCCCGAGACGAAGATTTCGGTGTGTTTGACGTTCAGTCTGAGGTGCGTGATGTCCACCCACCCGGGGTTGACCACGATGAAGAGACTGTAGCCAGCGTAGTTCATGCCATCGACTGTCAGATCGCAGGTACGTTGCCCTGGTACAACGACTGATGAGCGTGCGTGTATGGAAATGTCCTCCAAGACAGTGTGGACATCGCGAAATTTCTCCATGACGTATAGGTGACGCAGCTGGGGGAGCGCTAGCGTGTTCAGGCGGAAACCGACCCCGTGAAGCCCCGCTATACCCAGCACACGGAGTGTCGGATGGGTGAGTGAAACTGTTTCGCCAGCTTCTCGAAAGCGCACAGGTGAGTAGAAGCATTGCTCGAGGTTGCGACACATTTGAAGGAGCATAAAGAAGATGCGAGCATCGGCATCGGTGTGTCGGCACTGGTGGTTCACCGCGAGGTGTGTAAGGTTTGTCCAGCCTGGGTTGAACTTAGACAGCACGTCCGTGCCGAATGGGTAAGCGTCAATGATTAGAGTGGATGCGGCCACTCAGAACACATGAGGAGATGGAGTTCTAGACGACGGAGGCTGGGCAAGGTCAATAAATCCAGGAGAATGCCGGCGTGACCCTCAATATCAGCGGAGAGTGAGCGAAGTGCGGGATGAATGACATGTGAGGTGTCATGTTTTGCGACGATGATTTGAGAGACAGCGAGGTGTTCGAGTCGGGGACAGAGGCGAAGTACCAAGAGGAAGTCCCCGGCATATAGGCAGTCCAACTTAAGGTGCGTGATCTCTGTCCACCCAGGCTTGAAGATGGTGAAGAGGGTCAGGGTACTGACATCACATTTGACAATCCCAGTCACCTCGAGGGTACGGTGAGGTGAGGTGTCTGGAAGGGGCTGAACGGGAATGAAAACATCCTCGAAGGCGGGAGTGACACGGCCTAGGTTATTCGCAACTTGGAGGCAACACAAGCTCGGGAGCAGCAGTTTGTCCAAATGGGGGTCATTATTGTAATCATGAAGTCTGGCGATGCTAAGAACACGGAGCTTTGCATGGGTACTGGAGACTGGGTTGGGGCTTCTACGAACCAGAAAAGAGGACAGAACAAGTTGCTCGAGGTTGGGACACATTGGAAGGAGTGTTGAGGGCATGAGGTCAAGATCACGTTGGCCAAGTCTGGACAGCAACGCAAGATGGGTCAAGTTCGTCCAGCCTGGATCGAAGATAGGAAACAGATCCCGGGCGGAGCCATATGAGTGAAGAATAAGCATATGAAGGCGTGGGTCAGGTTGGACGATCGATATTTGCTGCAATATGTCCTGTGGATCCATTCTACCGGTGAGGGAGAGACGCTCTAGGAGGGGGATTTCGTCTAGCAGCTGATGGACAAGACCTGACATGCCTGGGCCAAAGGAGACGCTGAGCTCTGTACACCGTGGAGTATAGAGCTGCAAGAAGCCGATGGTACGAGGGGACAGACAGACTTCAAGTGACAGCGGGCAGAGCCTCGCATTCTTGAGCCAATGTTCGCGATAAAGATCGTTCAGTTCCTCCGTGTGGTAAACGTCTCTGATTGACAACGAACACCACAGTCTTCCCACGCTAAGAGCAACCTCTCGCCAACTACTGCAGATTCGTGTCAAGAGAAGCGGTGCATCTTGCCCATCAGGTGTGAGATGATGCTTGGAAGGTAAACAACGAAGGAAGATCTCTTTGAGGATATCGTGAGGAAGACGACGGACACAGGACATGAAGCCTTCATGCGTCTTGATCGAAGACGCGACATGTTCGCGCTTCTCGCGGAACTGGGAGAGCATCGTTTCCACTCGCGCGATGATGGTATCAATCGCATTAAGCTTCTCCTGCAGTTGGGAGACGATTTCGCGAATTGCAGGAAATTCTGAGTCTGGTGCGGCGTAATTTGAGGTCAAGTATTTGGAGTAGGGCATATCAAGGGGTGAAGGCTGTTTTCGCCGAGCTGAGTGCAGCCACCACGAGCGTCAAGTTGAATCTTACGATAGCGAGAAGGTCAACCTGTTCCAGCTATAGGATGTATGGCGGGATATTCACGCCTGGAGTAGGGTACTTACTGTTTGGAGTATCGATTGTAGAGACATCCCTGCACGATTCTGGGTATAGATCGTTCGCTGACGATTTGGCCAACTTGTTGCGTGGTCAAGGTGAAATGCATTAGATCGCCGTGAGAAGGACGGAATTTGAAGCTGATGGTCTGGAACGGTCCGGCCCGGACCGCAACTAATCCATGATGAGAAGCATCCCCCACTAAGTTAGCTCTCCTGTGATTCAGGCAAGTAAGTCAACCATTTAGCGCTGTGTATTTACCGTTAATTGTTACACAGGACCACCCTGTCAGTGGCAAACGGGAGTCGACCATTCAAGTGAATACCTCGTAGCACACATGTTCTGGGCCAAGCGAACTAGCTGTAGTCACTCTGAGCACAAATCTGAAGGAAACGGATCATGCGGGGAAAGGTGAAGAATAGTAATTAACTGATAGTTAAAAGGTATTGAAACTTCACAACTAATTCTCTCCCTGCGTCGTCTAACGGACTGGATGCTCGATCTCAGTTCGTGGGGGATGGTCTGTCAGGGTGCTTCATCTGAGCGAAGAGTTTGCTCGTGTGATGACCTACACAGCTCCCCACATCTACCGCAGAAGCGTGCCTCCCAATTTGGGTTCCAACTTGTGAACGGATCCCAGAGCGCCGTGTGAGGCGAGTCCGTCCAAATGTCTCGAATGATCTCCTCACATACCTTCTCGCACTCGAACGCGCTAAACTCGTTTTCGCAGTACGCCAGCCATCGCCCTGGGTCCCTAAGGAACTTGAATAGTCTGGCATAAATGAGATGGAATTTCAAGTCTCGGTCGATGAAACAAGCCCGCTGATTGTCAGGAGATAGCCGGCAAGCACCGATGATGTCGTCTTCATATTCTTCCAGTACTTATGTATTCCAAAGGGCACGATCGTGCGCAGTAGTGGAAAACGACTGGTAGAATCGTAAGGAGTCCTGCCCCTCTCGCGAAAGTCATTATTCGAAAATTGAACTTGTCTAGCCCCATGATATTTGCGCTGAGGGAGGGAGAGCAATGGCAAGTAAGGGATTTGGTTGTCTGATTCCCGACAAAAGTCTCCATGCAGGCTTTCCCCTCGTCGTATAATTTGCGGATTATATATTTCTTTCCCAACCGCAGGAATACCGTCAGGGTCGGGAATGGGACCGGCTTTGCTGGCGATGCATACCTAGATGAAATCAGCATAGTTCGGGATTGCCTGGGATGACAACGGCTCGCCCCCTATTATACATTGCTCGAAGCACTGTTTGGACACCGAGAACTGAGTCGTAGAGAGTGATGACCGGACAACCTTCAATCGCTGGTAGCTCGGGATTCTCCAGCCTGGAACACGAGATCATGTCCATGAATACCGCGGAATATGAGGCGAGAACACCATTGTGGAAATATGTTCCTTCGACAGCAAGAATAACATCGCCGTCATAGAACCAGGGAGTATAGTGATCCTCTTCGCTGAGCGAAGTCAGACGACAAAATTGGTGATAGTGTGAGAAAGATGTAAGTATGTCTAAACTAAATCTAAGTCCAAAAATAATAAGTTATGTAAAGTAAGAGTATAGATCTGTAACCTGTTTCAAAAGTCCGTCTCACAACACTCGTAGCTCTCGTTCTTTCCTGGCCGCTCCCATGAAGAGAATCCGAATGCAGATGGTAGTCTACCCCAAGCATCCTCTCGCCCGTCTTCAATCTGTCGGTGGCAATAAACCATACAGTGAGAGCAAAACCGAGCGTCCCATCGAGGATCCCAGCGTAAGAACGGATCTCGAAAGCTTGGTAGGTCGGGGGACCATAGCTCCGCAATTGTGGCGAAATTACCAAACGCACACTTGACCTCGTCCACGCAGCAAGGCCTGTCCCTCTTCAACCATCCAAACGTTAAAGACCGTAACTCCAGAAGAGTTTCCCTCCCCATGAGGCATGACTTTTGGTTAGCCGGAGTTAGGCGGTGAAAGGTCCCATCGAAGTGATAGCCGTCGAGAATCGCGGACAAAGAACAAGCACAAACACAGCGGTACATTGCCACGGGAAGTATGGACAGCAACCCGAACTCCCGTGCTAGGTTGAGCAACTGAAAGTCGTAGCGATCCCTTCCAGTGATAAGACGCTTGAGATCAGGCGGGAGGAATAAGAGAGAGAACAAGGAGTTTGGGTAGCATTGCTCGATCCTGGAACTGGCCTCGTCGAATAGCCAGCGTATCTCGTACTTTTTGCCTAAGTGGAGGAAGGCCGTGATAACGGAGATATGCAAAGGCTCCCCTGCAGGGATACGTTGCCTAATTAGCGTCAGCTTTAACGTCGGAGTACCAGTGGGTACACCACGCACGGTCTCGTGTACAACGTCTTGAGAACGATTTGGACCTCCGGCGCCGAATCGTTCAATGTAACAACGGGACATCCATCAACTCTGGTTTCTCGTTCGGAAATCTTGCTGTGTTGAAGAGGGAAAAACATGCTGTGGAATACTCGAGAAGCAGAGGACAGAACGAGCCGATGGACGCGGAAGTATCTGCCTTCCACGGCGAGGACGACGTTTCCATCGTGCAGCCAGGGTTCAAGGCGAGAGCCTAAACTCGTACTGTTTGGAATGGGCATACGAGACCGAGGGCCTGCAGCGGAGGAAGCAAAGTCCCAGAAGCCCCGGCTAGGACGGTTACACCAAGGCGTGCCCATAGCCTCTGCTCGGAACCGCCACGCAAACCTGAATGAGGATTCCTTCAGGCAGCTCGCAGAGATGAAAAAGCCGTCGGCTTGCATGATGCCACGAAGCACAGAACGTGGTGCATCTGCGGGCGCGGTGGGGGTAGGAGGCTGTGAGCCAATTAATGGAGGATTTCAGTGTCGCAGGCATCATCGAGGCTAAATACGTGTCGTTGCCTGCTCTTCCCTGTATAATGAAGACTCATCCCGCGAGTCCAGAGTTGATAGAGCTCACCGAAATTAATTCAGTCGTGGACCCGTGGTGACCGGAGCCGGGAGAGCCCCAATTCCAAGTGATTGGCTTTATTTGCCTCGTCGAGCGCTTGTTCTCAGTGACCTGCATACATCATACCAGTCTACATAAACTGATGTCTTCAAGTTACCATGCACACCAAATCCCTCTTGAAGGCTTGATAACTGAGGGAGACCGATCAATGAAGGAATGCATCCCTGGATGTGGTCAGGCAGTAATCCTGCATCTCCGTGAAGGTGGTATGCAGCCTCACTGGGAGGTTACACTTGAAGGATCGAATCGAAGGGCCACGTTCATTAAATAAGGAGCGTGAAATAATCGACCCAATAACAGATAAAAGTACACAGGAAGTTTACAAACCAATGTGTCATGTGTGATGAAATAGGGAACTTGAACCGTGACAAAAATCAAGGGGCACAGGGAAACAAAAAAACGAACATTCATGTCACAATGAAATTTCGTGGTCATCAAGTGGACAGTGTGACTTCGAGTAGTCGATCTGCGGATGGATGAAGACGGGGAACGGGTCATATTTGAGACCTACTGGCATCGATGGGTCGAACGACGCTCAATATACTGTTTCGCGCCCATCGCTCTCCATCGTCTGCTCCGTCATTACTGTCCCTGCTGGGCCATCGGTTGCCACCTCGTCTTGCCTGTTATCCACGAATTCCATCACAGTTCCGATGTTTGGGGGTATTGATAATCCAAAACCAGTATCAATCCCTGTACCAGGACAGCGCCCTTTAACATCATGCGCATACATCTCCCGGATGTCGAGGATAAACCGGGGAGTTAGGATGCACAACGGGAGATTTCCAGCGAGGAGAATCAAGATCTGTGACAGCATCCCATTGCTTGGAAGATATCCGAATGTGTTCCAAAGGTTCAAGAGGACAGTTATCAAGTCCCTTTAAGGAAGTGAGCTGGTTCTCTTCTGAGAAGGGTGTAGGACGTACATGGAAAAGTAACAAACGCCATCCCGGAAGAGCAGACGCATGTACCGATTAGGCTGCCATTGCTTCGTCACCTGATACATCGAGAGGGACTCCTTGCTGACCCGAATAATCACCAGCACGGACATGAAAGCATTGACAATAAGCTCGATGACGGTGAGGGTTACTTGCCAATTGGCGTCCGCGCCATTCATTTGCTCAGAACAAACAGAGCTATTGAGGACTTGAACAGTAGTGACTAGGGGAAAGAAAACACGGAAATATAAGTCCATTATAGAGTTGTAGATAGCTTTCTGTTCACCTGATGTGTTCTCTGGAGCACTCCAAATCCCGATAGCACCGACGTGGATGACCAACTGTGGAATGTACATCAAGAGTAGAACCCCAAGTATAATCCTCGATCGCTGGTACATTGCGTATACACGGAGAATCATGCCCACTAAAATGATGTCCATATCAATACATCATACTGTCAAGAACGAAACTAGGATCGATTTACAATTGGCAGCGGACCCGGATAAAAGCAGGGCCCAGAATGTGAGTCGGTTGATCGAATTGCCTCCCAAGGGTCAGACAAGGGAATTGGAAGATTGACGAACTTACATCTACCAAGTTCTCATAGTAAGCGAGATTCTTGTATTTTTAAAACGGAGACGAACGAATACTTACATCTAGGTATTTTCAGGATATATCGTCAGGTCAGTCACAGCCAGGAATACGAAATGTAAGGATTCACCTGCGCAGGCCTAGGGATAAATGGGCTCCCGACTTCAGTAATAACTCAGTCTACTGGACAACCATTGCTACCAATTGTACGTACTGAGCGGCCAGAACCTTAGAAGGATATTTGAGCTCGGAATCCCTCCATGCGAGGTTAGTTGGTCTCTTACATGCCTTGTATCAGACCAAAATAGCGAACCTAAGCAATTGTCAGTTTACGCCAGTGTTTTTATAGCATCAGATAACGCACAAGAATGTAGAGAAAAGAGATCCAGGACCGTGGTTGGTTCTTGGGAAAGTATTAGCACTTTATCCCTAGCTCGTGTAATCACTAACCCAAACATACTCGACCTGAAGAGATAATTAGCTATAATCCAGTTAATCCAGGCAACACAATACCTCGTTCGAAAACAATAGGACTGACACGGATGGAAGCTCGACTATGAGTAAGAGTGTGACACAGACAAGAGCACGACTAACTGTAATCATGTACCATGACAGCGACGGTTGCTACTATTAGTGAAGATATGCTTGTGAGCTTGGATTACAGCCGAGCGAGTAAAGAGACGTACCGGATACATAGTCTGTCAACTGAATATTTGCATCGAAGGAGAGCTCGTAGGACATGACTTCAATAGCACCTGTGTAAAGCGTCGGATAGCAGAAATATTGGAGTGCAGAAGAGGGAACGAGCGGGTGGTTGGATAAGGGTGTCATAATATATAAATGCATAAGGACCGGAGATGTGCGGGCACGATTCCTTCTTACATCCGCCACAAATCCTTTCATGATCATCTGCCATACAGCGGGAATGATTGTGCACATGATGTAACCCACGCATCGTGGAGATGGCGGTACACTTGATACGATCAACTGTGATGTGAGATGCCAGGCTGCTTTAAGGCTCCGTAGCTGATGATCGCGCTGAACATTACCTCACAGAAGATGGAAGTCACACCCACAGTCGCACCAGCAAGAAAGGTGGGAAGCATCCAGATGTCCACCAGGGTGAGCACGCGGCCTTGAAAAGACCCAAAGTTTGTTTGATACCCAGAAGGCATAATCGAAAAACCTACATCTATGAAATTTCATCAGCTTTTTGATTTCAGTGAGGAAATGGATACATACGTCTATATAAGTTGAGTGTGGCGCCACGATGTCAATAATGAGTTAAATATGATAAGAGGAAACTCACCATTTCGGCAGAAACGAAGGCACTGCCGACTATGGTGTAACAGGCCCCAGTTACTTAGTTCCACCAGGACTGAGACAAATACACTACTTCTTGGACATACCAAGCGAGACAGGTCTGAAAGATGTTTGGGTCAGCCTGCAGTTCGACATACACCATGAGATCCCTACATCAGCTGCAGAATACCACCATAGCGAATCTACAAATTCTGATGCACAACATGGCATTGAGCGAGAATATAAGAGGTTTGGTCACGCACTAGAATGTATAAGAATGTTATCGACGACCGAGACTGGTTCTACGTCTCGGTCAGGGGTAGGCATTTGTTGCGGAGAGAGATTCACTGCTTACCCAAATGTATTCAATCTACAAGGGGCTCGGAGTCAATGCATGTAGTGATCAGCAAAAGACATAGCACGGTACCCCTTTCGAGATCAAGAGCACTGAGAATGGTAGATGAATCACATCGTGAAGTGGACCATACCATGGGGAGGAAAGCGCGCACATACCGTAGCCATATACGATGGCAACAACGACTACAACTAAGCAAGGTCCGTGAGAGGAACCAAATACAGTTCTAGACACCCGTACCTGATACATGGTCGTTCATTTGAATGTCTCCATATATCCAGGACAATGTTAAAGCCATGAAGGGCCTGAGTCACGGAGCGGGGTTTGCAGTGAAGCATTGGGGGCTGAGGGCGCTGCAGGTTAAAAAGGCCTCGCTTCGCTGTGCGGTGATGTCTTGAGCGTCGCACTGTTCATGAGCCACAAGAAAATATAGGGAGCATCAGCGCCCGGCCTGTCCAAAATACTGATCAATGACGAACACAATATCCAAGCTCTAATATTGATGCATGTGGTGGCATGGGCGCGTACTAGTAGATAATCTAGAGAGCATCAGCAGAATATTCCTCACCTGACCTCATGTCATCTTGCGGTCAATCCTCTGAATCACTTGGGTGTCAGCGTCGGAGTGGCCAACTAGTGTACTAATCACTGACATCATCGTAAGTATGTACTTACTCCTACCTTACTCTGCAGAAAATGCCGAGCCCAGAATGTCAGAGTCATTTGCCTAGACCAAACATTCATATAGTTCACCGAGCGTCGGAATAATTTGTTCATATTCTCACATCGATGGGAATCCAGCTTGGATCCAATCTGACAATTCTTGTGAACTCAACTTTTCTGCAAAGTGACAATGATCATCTTGTTTGTTGCACTTCATTTGCTCTTTGAGTCGCGTCGGCTTTCAAATAACTGTTTGGACCGTGGTTCTAGGCCCCGCTTAGGCAGGACTAGCACAAAGATCGAAGAACTGCTGAATAAAATCGCTCAGATAGCCTCAAAGCGAGACGTGATAACGACAGAAGGGGCAGGAGTGAATTCAAAAACGAAAACCATGATCGACCAACCACAGCTTCAGGCTCCTCACACACTCGTCTCCTTCTCCTTGCGACTCTCCCTCCTGCCGTTGAACATGCCTCGGCTTCTTCTTCCCACCGGATCCAAGCCCTTTTGGGGCAGCCTTGTTATCTTTCGCTCTTTCACCACCGTACGTATGATATGGAAGGGTCGCTAACGTGCTTCTTGGAACAAAGGGAGAAATGGAGAGTGGGTTCAAACGAAGTTTGAGTGGCCACCCATCGGGATAACGAAGAATTTATCCTCAGTCGTTCCAGAGGACATTTCGGTCCTTATGTGGGATAACACGGGGAGAGCGGGTCGATAGCGTACGCAAGTTTGTAGGAAGGCCCTCCATCACATTATAGGCGAGGTATGTCGCTGAAGCTGCTTGGAACTCGAAGCCGGCGTGGGGGTATCTGCTAACTATGTCGGGTATGATTTCTCCTGGATGGTCTTGGGACTCTATCGTGGGCGATGGCCGAGCAAATGTTGACATGAGTACTACGAGTTGAACACATTTGTGGAGATTCGCCTACTAATTCCTAGGTCTTGTCGTGCTTCAACGACAGCTCGGAAGAATGGAAGGCTTCGGATGCCCGGAGGTCGTCTCGGTGATGTTCAGCGTTCATGATCAGTGTTACACAACGGATGGTTTTCCGGGCCGCAAGTATCCGTTGCCAAATCTGTATCTTTGACCCCTGCCTTTCCATGCTCTAACGACACAACACATTGTGTCTTTTCATGATGGACATATGATATTGAAATCCTTTACGCACGTAAAAATGACGATTTAACCTTAGAAAATGCTCTCCAAGAAGATAGTGAATTACTCGCCATCGACCCGGTCGTGGTTGGAAGAATTGCAAGAGAGTCTAACGTTCTACCACCTGATGCCCTGAAAGGACGTCAAATCATGACGCAAGTCCAATCCTGCCGACTTGGTGTCTTACAAACAGCAAGTAAGTTTACTTACTTTTGTTGCTGAAGCTGGATCCTAGAATTGCTAGCATCCATGTATTCGTGCCAAGGGCAACCTTCGTTCACATGCTCTTCATGAGCTGTTTTTCGCTATCGTTGGAGGAACTGAACACCAATAGAGCTCCTGCTCGTGCCAGATTCCATCCATTACGTACTTTGACCCAACAGTAATCCCTATTCTTGTCTCTCTCGGGACGCAGCTATCGCCGCGTGTACGTGTAACTCAAACTCCCGAGTGATGTAGGCGAAGTACTGGTGGCAAGGTTGTTGGTCTATACTGTCTGGTTTCACCCGAAATCAACAGGAAACCACCTGGTTCGTACCATTCATTTCCTGAAGGATATCAAACATCAGTCACGAGAAGGTTCTGGGGGCATCGAGCTCGCCTGGATTCACCCAGGTAGGTATCGCACGGGCCGGGAGGAACGATGTGAACAGATACGCAGCTCTAATACCAGTACCAGTACGATGTTCGTATCCAGAGTCCATCAAATGAACGTGGAAAAGAGGTCAAGATAAGAAAAATGGGTTGAATATGATCCAGAGCTGAGTACAAATTGATCACAAGCGGCACATTATAAGAAATAAGGGGCCAGAGTGGACTGATGGATAGGATCAGTGGGCAACTTATGCGATGCTCGAGCTACTCCCCATGCCCCGCTCTGTCATCTGGATCTCTCCGTGATCCTCTTCCTCTTCGTTCGGACCGTTCTCTGCGAACAATATCGTGCCTGCAGCTGACGGCAACCCAAAGCCAGAGTCAATGCCTGTGGCACGGGACCCCCTTCGGACATCCTGAGCGTATAACTCCCTCACGCTGAGGATGAACCGAGGGATTAACGCAGACGGGCCAACCAGAGAGATGACCACGAAGACCTCCGGCGTCATTCCTTGCAAAGGAACGACACCTGTTGCGCTGAGTAGAGTGTATAGCACAGACACACAATTCCTGTTACGAAGAGGTATAGTTAGCCAACAAATCTTGTAATTGCAACGGCTATACTTGCGGAATAAAGTAAAGGACACCTTCTCTGGTAAGATGGATCAGGTATCGGTTTGGCTTCCATCCATTTGTGACCCGGTACATCGATATCGACTCGCGTACAAATTGGGTGATTGCCAAAATGCACATCAGAGTGTTCAGGATGGCGGTGACTATGGTGATGATTATATTGAGGGTGTTGCCGATGCCGAAGAGTTGACCGACGCAAAACGTGACGCCAAACAATTGGGCAGTGGTCACTGATAACGGGGGGACATATGCGTGTGTGTGATATCATCTATCTCAGGGACCGGATATATCTTACCTTGGTTGTAGTTTTGATCAAAGCTCACTCCAGCAGCAAGGATTACCATGATCATCTCAGCAATGTAGACCAGGAGAAGTATAGCCAGGACTCTTCTCGAGCGTTGATACAATGCATATAAGCGGAGGATCATCGTCACTGTCCCGGAACCAGGTCAAATCCCTGCAAGCTACTTTGCAAAATCTGACTCACAGTCAGCACAACCGAGAAAAAGTGTGAAGAACCAAAGGTTTATATAGGTGAGTACTTTGCCTTCAACGAACCCGGAAATGCGTTTGACATGCAAGATGTATAATCCGGAAACTTACACCTATGGAGTCGTGTCATAGGAAATACACGGATGATATGTGGAGAAATAAGTACGCACGTCTAAACGCGTTGGGGACGTACCGTATTGTCAGTCGAGTATGGAAGACGAAAGGACAAATATGTTCACCGTTTCGGTTCCCACCATAGCGCTCCCAGCTACAATATGTTGTTAGTCCAACTGGGTTCAGTCCCTAAGCTTTTGGACATACGTAACGTGACAGATCTTGAAAGGTAGTGTATAGGTCAGCACAGATGATCTCATAGCCATGAGATACCCACACTAGTCGAATTAAACCACAGTACCGAGCCTAATTCGATCCTCAGCTTGTAAATGAGAGATAGAGAATTCCTTATTCACATACCAAAATGTATAAGACCGATATCATAGATCTCGGTCGATTCTATGTCTCGCTCAGTGTGAACAGCAATTTGACGAGACGACCGTCACTGACCCAAATATACTCCACCTACGACGGAGGTCAATGCATGAAATGATTCACTGAAGTAAGCCACCATACCTCTTTCGGGATCAAAAGAACTGGGAACGGAGACCAGGTGATCAGGAGGCAAGCCAGACCTGGTAGAGCGCCGACTCACTGTAATCATAGAGGACAGCAGCAATTATCGCAACTGAAGATAAATCAGTGGGGCCTGTTATAATATCCAGTCGGAAATCTTCGTACCCGATATATAGTCATTCAGCTGAAGGGCTGCAAAAGCCAACACCAAAAGGGAAGACATATTCTAACTTGAAAGCAGAGTATGAAGTACGAGGACGATGACGGGACCGACCGTGGATTAAAAAGACTTCGATGTGCTGTGCGCTGATGCCCACTGTATTGGACTACCCACGGACGCCACCCGATTGAGAGCTTCGGCCCTGGACCAAAATTGTGGCCACTGACAAACATAATATTCAGTTTTCATTGATGTCCGCAAGCAGCGGTGTAGACAATGAACAATCCCTGAGCAATGAGCATGATCATCGTACCCTGTGCCCTGGAGGCCTGGCGGCTCACGCTAAGACTCACCGAGGAACCAGTGACTCATGATATCTTTTCTTGCAACCACATTCTCACTGTCATTGGTACTATTGAGATGGGTCGACGTGAGCACATTCCCCTTGACACCGGGATGACCGCCCGGCGAGCAAATGGCAGACGTCCTCGAGGGCCGCAACAAAGGCTATGAGGCTGTGTTTCTCGCACACAACGCCTGAACGATCACGTGAGTCTTTCCGTCCATGCTTCAGCTAAGTTACTTGGCGTTGTGCCACTTCTGACTTTGCGTTTCAGGTTGTGAAGTGATAGTGCGGCTAATATCCCGCTTGCATCATCTTGTACTTGCATTTCGTCCTGTATGCTAGTCCGGCCGCAAAGCACGGGTACTTAGTAGCTTCAAGTTGCCGGTGGACAAACAAAGGCTGCGAGATCATCCGAACTCACAGCCCATGGGCAAATATCTTCACACCACCTCTGCCATTGGTCACCCTCTTCGTGTTTCTCTCGTATCCGGTTCAAAGGCTCTTCCTAATGTTCCCATTCTCAGGGGATACTATCGAAAACTTGAAGATCTCGAGCTCTTGGCAATCAGAATCACCGCGGGAAGGGGCTTGACTCGGGAATAGTTGGCTTCTTTAGTACCTGTCCGGCATCTTTCTCGTCTCCGGTTTCTAGATCAGTCCCTGCTAAGTATATATCTGTCGGGTTTAGCTCCTGGGGCTCATCTCAATTTCGCCTCGCATGCGTACTAGTAATTCCATCCATGTCCTGTTCCTATCATTCGAAACATAGGTATCTGAGTCAGTGGTGAGCGCTTGAGCCTTCGTTCCTCCGCTTGTATCGTGTTGAATAACATAGACATGGTATGTTTCTTGGATACTGCCATTTGTGGATGGCGGTATGACAGTCTCTGAATTTCTCTGAGCTGATACTTACGACTCGGAGCGAACGCTCAGCCAATCTTCGCAGCAGGTAACAGAAGTCAATAGGTCGGATAGCATAAGTGGGTACAAGTTCACTGCGTGCGTCGCTGAGGCTAAGAGACACAGTGAGAAAGGGAGAGTCAGACCGGTGCCAGTGGTTATTAGACGAGAATTCTGCAGCATGGTTCAACCGGACACTGACAACGCACTCATATACACAGTTATAATACAGCGTTCGCAATCTATGTACGGCGATCAAATAAATTTCTGAGACAAATGGGAATATCATGTTATGAAGGAGCTTCATATACGAAGGAGAAGACCATCAGTGTTTGAGTCAGGGGGCTACTAATGGATATGGATGGCCAGTTAGCAACTCAAGCGACGCTCGAACTGCGTGCCAAGTTCCATTCTGTCATCTGTATCTCTCCACGATCCTCGTCCTCCTCGTTCGGCCTATTCGCTGCGAATTCCATCGTGCCCACAGCTGATGACAAACCAAACCCGGTGTCGATACCGTTGGCACGGGACCCCCCTTGGACATCCGAAGCGTATAACTTCCTAACGTTGAGGATAAACCGAGGGGTTAACACGAAAACAGGAACATAGCCAATGAGTGGAGTGAGCACCGCTGACGCGCCTTGTACCGACATGATGTTTAGCACAGTCAGGGTACTGACAAGGTTAGATGCGACGATTCTGGCACGAAAATTGACAGTTAGCCAAAACCGTTATCATCGCTAAAAGCTAGACTTACACGATGAAATAAAGGACGCCATCTCTGGCAAGTAGGCTCATATATCGGTTTGGTTTCCAATCATGCGTCACTCGGTACATAGAGAGTGACTCGCGCACGAACTGGATAATTACCACGACGCAGATGAGCGTGTTCAGAACCATGGTGAATATGGAATTAGATAGACTCAGTTTGGCGAGGACGCCGTCCGGGGCGTATTGACCCCCGCAAAACGTGTCGTCAAACAGCTGAGCGGTACTGACTGCAGGGAGTATGGAAAACACATTATTAATGCCACCGATACCATGGAGATTGGAATCCACGCACACGAGATATAATTTTCGTCTGAATTTACTCCTGCGGAGATAATTTGGAGAAGCATCTCCAGTGTGTAGAGAGCAAGGAAAATGACAAGGACGATCTTCGAGCGCTGACACATAGCGTACACACGGAGAATCATTGCCACTACGATGGGGGTCAGATCAATTCGCGACACGGAAGGCACACCATGCTTACACTCGGCGCCAGCATTAAAAAGCGGAAATGCCCAAAAGCTCAGATAAGCGACCGCGCTACCTTCAAAGGCCCTGCAACATGGGTGGTGATTGAGAAGATGCGATTAACAAACTTACACCTATTTAGTTGCTTCATCAGAGATACAGGTTTCAGTGCGAAGGATCAAATACATACATCTACAGGTATTAGGTATCGTCAGCAACGAAGGAAACATGAAGAGAAGAGTGTTGTACCGTTACAGAGGCCGGGTTTATGAAAGGAGTCCCAACTTTGGTGTGAAAAGTCAGTTTGATCAAGATCAGCTCACAAGCCCTCGGACATACGTAACAGGTTAGGTCTGGAAGAGGGGATGAAACTCAGTATACAAGTGTACGTATAATTGTTGTCTACTTACATAGCCCGAAGGAGGCCTCCATACCGAATCTATGATGATGTTCAGTTTACATGGAACGGATTGAAAATACTCGGCCACATACCAGAATATACAAGAGCGATATTAGGGACCATGGCCTGTTCTATATCTTTCTCAGTGTGAACATGAATGTACGAGGCGCGTTCATCACTAACCCAGATATATTCGACCTATAAAGATGCTCAGCACGTGATATTTATGACAAAGGCTTCGCAGAACGGTACCTCTTGCGAGAACAAGAGCACTGAGAGCCGGTTTCGACAATTACGAAGTGAGCCACATCACAGAGAAAAGAACAACTCACCATAATCATACACGATGGCAACGATGACTGCAACTGAATCTGGTTCGTGAATTGGGTGTGATACGATTATAGAGAGCCATTACCCGTTGCGTAATCTAGCAGTTTAAAATCTGCATAGAACGATACCAAAGAGGACGACATGGCATCTCCTGAGCTCGAACTGTGGGGTATGAGGGGGCTGTTGAGAGACGGAGGGTTAAAAAGGCTGCGCCATACTGAATGTTAATAATCGGCGCGTTGCAACCCTGACCGACGGGTCTGCGGGAGGTTACATCGGAGACATCTCATCAAAACGTTGCACACATGTGGAATTTACCCTGTGACACAGCCATTTTGTGGTTACCCCGCTCTCTACAGACAACGGATGATGTAAGGAAACCAATAGATCAGCGCTGGTACCCAATAACGAACACATTAACTAACCTGCATCACTTATGATTGATGTGTGGCGGATGAAGGGAGCTTAGTACGTTATGCGGACTCCACCGTGCTCATCGCCTTGTCTCCGTCTCTGGTTCCACACATCAAGGATCACATCGGTTGAACTGGCATCTGGAGAGTGGTTGAAATGAAACAAACGATCAATGCTGCTGAGTGGTTTACCGACACTTACGCGCACACAAGAAATGTTTTGATTGGTGGAAAATCAACCGGTTGAGCCATACAAGGCAGGTGCGTAATCCCAACCTGACCTAAACCAAAACGGTCTACCTGGAAGGTGTCTGGCAGGTCGCTGAACTTCGTAGATGCCCCGCCCGGCCCTATTGGCATCGTCGGTCTATTTCGGTTTGGCATATTGTTCCCACGCTCATTGTCCGACCTACGGCGAAAAATGGTCGCAGAAGCCCAGACGAAATTTTACCGTTCGGGGGTTGCTAGATAGTAGAGATATATAACGGACAATATACTGTAACTTCGAATTCGTCAGCCACGGTTCGTCACGAATTGTCACAGTTGGTCATGTAGCAATAAATCAGACTCCATCTGAATTTGAGTACTAATAGGGAAACTATCAGTTGCACTATTAACAGTTGTAACTATGAAGGATTATAGGTATAAAGTTATGAATATTGGACAGCAAGAATGGCGAGGAATCGATTTACCGTTCGACCTGCGAACCCGAATCATCCGCCCCTCCTCACTGTGGAGGTTGCTCTGTACCTGCGATTCAACTCAGCCGCGGCACTGTTCGGCGAATGACAGTGACAACCCAGCGTGACACCCTCTGTTTTCACCATCTCACTCATCTCTGCTTCGATTGAGTTCGTTCAAGCTCGCAAACCACTAGAATAATACATTATACGAAATGTAGCTGCGGGGACGACCAAAATATGTGTAGAATGATGTATTCTATGAAAGTAAGTCACCAGACATGACAGTATACGAAGCAAAAAAAGAGTCAGTGACTCGGGGCTACCGATAGGGCTGTGCCGTGACCAGTGAGCAACTCAAGCAATGCTCGAATCGCTAGCCATGTTCCGCTCTGACGTCTGTATTTCACTATTGTCTTCTTCCTCCCTGTCCAACCTGTTGCCTGCGAATACCATCGTGCCTACAGCTGATGACAGGCCAAATCCAGAGTCAATCCCTGTGATCTGGGAGCCTCTTCGAAGATCGCGAGCATAAAGCTCCCTCACGCTCATGATAAACCGCGGGGTTAACACGAACAGGGAAACCGCACCAAAGACCTGTAGAAGCACTGTGACTACTCCTTGCTCTGGTAATGCGTTCAGCAGGACGAGTAGATTGATGATTTGGGAGATGCAATTCCTGTTGCGGGGATGATAGTTAGCTCCCCCAATCATAACACCGAGACAGCCGGACTCACACGACGAAGTAAAGAACACCTTCTCTGGCAAGTAGGCTCATATACTGGTTTGGCTTCCAGCCGTTCGTAACTCGGTGCATCGAAATCGACTCCCGTAGAAACTGAATGACCACCAGGATGCATATGAGGGTATTCAGGACGACGATGGTTATGAGAGAAGACAGATCCATAGTAATAGATATGCCGAAACCTTGACCGCTGCAGAACGAAGCACCAAACAGTTGAACCGTGGTCGCTGCCGAAAATAGCGCGGGAAGGGTTTGATGTAATCTATCTCAGAGGGGTCAAAATTCGACATACCTGTGTTATAGTTTGGATCGGAGAGTACTCCGGAAGTTATGACCACAATGATAACCTCGAGGACGTAGAGAACGAGGAGAATACCCAGGATTATCCTCGAGCGCTGATACATGGCGTACACACGGAGGATCATCACTACTGCAATCGCAATTATTGGCATCACAATCCCGGCAAGGACTGAAATCAGACTCACAGTCGGCACTAGCAAGGAAAAGTGGAAAGGACCAAACTTCCACAAAATTGAGCGCATTGCCTTCAACGAAAGAAGGGTTGGTTGCGCCGTTAAAAGGTATAACCAAAAACTTACAGCTATTCGATTCAGTCATCAGATAGCGTGTTCTGAGAGGAATAAAAGGGCACATACATCTATGTGTGCCATAAGTTCAATACCAAAAATGAGATGAGAGGACAAACACTCTCACCGTGTCGGTACTAAAAATCATGGTACTTCCAACTGGTATGAGAGGTCAGTTGACCGGCTCCGTTACACTGGCTTTTGCACCTACGTAGAGCAATGGATCTTGAAAAAACAGCACAAAAGTCAGCGTATACCGTCTAACGATCATTGGACACATACATCACTCGAAGGAAACCACAATAACGAACCTGTGTCAACCGTCAGCTTCTAAGGGCCCGAATGGTTGATACGTTTACACATACCAGAATATACGAGAAGGATATTAAGGACCATGGTTGACTCTATGTTTTGGTGAGGGTGAACCGTTACATTCAGGTCACTAACCCAAATATACTCAGCCTTTAGACGAAGTCAGCAGATGAAATGGATAGTGAAAGCCATAGTGCAGTACCTCAGTCGGAATCAACAGCACTGAGGGCAGTAAATGAATGATCATAAACAAACCAAATCACCTGCAGCTGGAGGAAAGTAGTACCGACCGTAATCGTACACCAATGCCACGATAGCTGCAACTAAGCACGGTTCGTGAGATGGATTATGATCGGATGCAGCGTTAAGCACACATACCTGATACGTAATCATTTAGCTGAAGAGCCGCGTACACCGACACCAATGGAGAAGACATGACTTGCTAGGGGGGAAAATATGCAGGCAGAAATAAGGGTTAGTTGACGCGATCGAGGGTTAAAAGGGTTCCATTCTGTTGTGCGTTGAGATTCGGCGTATTGGACTCGCCATTCAAAGTACGATAATAGAATGCATGAAGGTGTCACCATTGACCTGTGCAGACGGCGGTGTAGATAATCCGGGAAGCATGAGAGCGAGATCGTGGCATCCATGTGATCCAGTGGTTTACTTGGCTGGATTACTCCCATGTCATGGCAATCGGCGAGAGCACATACTGAGCGTTCTTGGATAAATGACACAGTGTAGCTTTTCTCGCAGCCATATTCTCACTGTCGCTGCGTCAGTATACAGGAGATGGTGGTGACGCTTCCCGGACCGCCATAAAGGACATCCGGCACGCTCCGTAGTGAGAAACAACTGTCTGTTTCGATCAGCAGTTCGTGGGAAGGCCTCATGCTTATCCCCTCCTTGAACGATCTTGCACTCCTCGTTTGTTTATCCACAGAATCTCGTTTGACTAACGTTCAGGCTGACGATTCAAGAGAGCAGAATTACCCACAGTAGTGCTCCCGAGGCGGGATCGAAGCTCGTTCCCCGGTAAACGAGAGTAGGACAGTGGACCAACATGAATGAGCAGCTTGCACCGAACTACACCCTACGCATCGCCTCGTCCTCTTCATCCATCCCAAACACCCGGGCCATGAATCCCCATTGCTATTTCTGTCTTCAGTCCGTTTTCGTCGTTGTGTGCTGAATTCTGACTCGTTTGGCGATCAGAACCGTAGAATACCACTTGGAGTCCTTTGGAACCGCTCATTGACGTTTGCTCGCAGTATCAGAGACAAGGTAAGTGAGACCGGGGCTATTGGGGAACCGGAGTCTAGGAAGTGACTTTTTGAGTTGCTGCCAGGCTGTTTCTGGGCGAAATGAATCAGGTCGAGAGGGAATTTGGAGGCATCCACTTTCGCCATTCGTGATCTTGAAAACACTTGTGGTCGTGATCAAGGGTAAGGCGGGAAATGGAAGCGGTCACGTGCGTTATTCGGGTTTCTCGGTAGGAAACGTTGTGGAAAAGAGGCAGTACAAAGGTATGAGTTTCCGGGGAAGCTGATGAGCTGGTGGTCGGTTGAACCAGGACTCTGCAACTAAAGGAATGTCAAGATCAATGAGAGAGTGAGAGAGACCAGGGCTGGTCCAAAGGAAGGGAGGGGACGAACACGTTCACATGTTCAACTCGTTTTGCTGGAGATCTATCGTACGGAGTGGTCGATGTCCGAGAAAACGTCGCCGTTAACGCGTTGGATTTTGATATAACATAAACCTCGAGGATTCTGACCCCGGTCGTATTTTAGAGTGGATCATAGGGAGAGTAACGTGGAGCTACTCACCAGGATGTCCCAAGGCCACGGACTCTGGCATTCCTGGGCACTGGGTCGTCGTCGTCGTCGTCGTCGTAGTTGACTAGTCACAGGTAGTCACGACTCAGTTGTCTCACCAGAGACTGGTCTAATAAGTTCTCACGACATATTGAAAGCCAAGCATGACTTGACTCGACTCGACGCCTAACTCGAACTTGCACCTGAACATTACTTTTGCCTTCACATATCCTTCCATTTCGATCAGATCAGAGTCGAATTACTTACTTTTCATCGAAGTCATACGCTTCCATTGAATTTTCAGCCTCCGAAGTGATACAGATCGCAAGACAACGCTCTCCGTCGAAAGAGGCAACTCACCCTATTTACGTCGCGATGGACGACTGAAGCGACCCCTTCTACCCAAGCCATGCCCATCGTAGGTTTACATTTGGGTGGGTCAATCAATTTCCGTCTCGACGAGGGTTCAACGAATTCCGTTGGAGCCCACAGGGTACGTTCAATTGTTATAGGCCCGATCTCCGCCGCTGATCCTCTGAAATTGTTTGTTTTTTTCAAATCAGCCTTCTCCGATCCCGTCTACCATCTAGGGGTATGCCAAGATGCAGGGGTTTGATCTGGTTTGTTATGTTGGTGTGTTCAACATTATTTTATGCCCATACACCGATGTATAATACCCGTTCAGGTGTTCCTGCGAAACCTTTCCTCTGATCCCAGCCGTTGGTCGCTCTGCTTGTTAGATAACGTCTGTGCTCGCACCTCAAGCATTGCTCAGTGCAGCGCTGGCGCTCAGGCCACCGTTGTTTTTCAAGTATATGAGCAAGCTAGGTGAACTATGAATAATACCTGTGCGGAAAAAGACTGAGGCAACTAGAACAGCGTAGACCGAAGGACCGCCGGAGGACCTCAGAGTCTGAGACCAAGAATTGGAAATAAAACGGGGATGAAACGTGTACGATCGAGAATTCAAGGACGCAAAGTGTCGTACCCAGTCGACCGCGATAGATATGACTCTGTAGGTATCTGACTCATATCGTACAAAGCCCACTTGGGGGTTAGCTCCTGGTGCACACCCCGGTACGCGATCTGGACCCGATGGTAGGTCCTTGGCTGTCGGAAATTTGATAGTCAGTGAAACTTGCGTCGATTAGAAGGGATACCACCTGGAGTTGCGCTAAACTAGTTCGGGCCATAGCGTATTTTCGGCTTGGGATCCGGACTTAAGATCTCGGAGGTAGTGGGTCCTGTCAGTTGGTTCGAGTTGCACAATTCCCCCAACTGCCCCCCAGGAGCATCGCAAATGGCCCCCAATATTGCACTAAATACAGCATACTTGAATGCTCTCGTCGCAGCCGCTCTATTCTATGGTGAGCTCTCCACTCTTGCTGACAAGCTCGCCGCACTGACTCCCAGGCGGACTCGGGCAGGTATCTATTTTTCTCTCTTCTGCGGGAGTGTTTATGTCCTCTGCTTGAAAAGGCGCTCTGGGCGGATCAACTACACAATCCTCACTGGGACCACTCTGCAATTCATTTTGATCACTGTTTAGTCCGTCGTGTACTCATATTCCTTTTCTCGCTTAACGACTGGATTCTGGCAGCCTTGGATTTGAGTGGGATCGATGCTACACAGCCTTCATCACTCACGGAAACATACCGGGAGGTGCCCTTATGTTCTTCTTCGCGGCAAATGGATGGTGAGCTTAATTTTTCGTGAATGTCCTGTGATATTCACATACTCGCAGGCAGGACGTTACTGCCTCCTGCCTCGCAGGAGCGGCGAGTCAACTTGGAGAATTCATGTTTGTAAGTAAAAATTTTGGCGCAGCCAACATTCTCGCCTCCCAATTCAATATCTAGGTCTATCGAGTCTACGTCGTTTGGGACATGCAAGTTATACCCACTCTCGTGCCATTCGTGTTGTGTGTAGCAAGTTTAGGTACGGCCAAACGATGACATGTTGAGGATGAACCGTTGATGATCATTGCCTCCAGTATCGAACATCGCCGTTCAGGTTGAGCTTAGCAAGCCCATCACGACGACCTATGTCACACGCCTCAGTCATTGGGTTATCGCTTTCCTGAGTCTCAACCTCGCTCAAAATATGGCCTCCACGCTGATCATCACTGCTCGGATATGGCACGTATACATACAGGCCTCGAGATTCGCGTCCGTGACTGGTCTTTGGTCTGTCATGCTTATCCTCCTGGAGAGCGGAGCGCTGTACAGTTCTACTGTGCTTGTTTTCCTCGTCGTATGTCCCCATATACGCTGTTCCTCGATTCTTTCCACGTAGCTTATTTGATTTTCTTGCAGACCTATGTGTGTAAAAACAATGGGGCAATCGTATGCCTGCTTGCTTCGACACATTTTCCTGCGCTCTAACGTAGCTTTGCACATAGATCATCGCAGAGATGCTCATACCCATCATGGGCATTACCTTCAATCTTATCATAGGTGCATACTGACGTAGCTCATACCGCTTATCGATACTAAATTCCTTTTCATGCTAGTTCGCGCGGGTCTTGGCCTCTCCAAAGTTGCTACTGCAACCCGTTCAAACACTGGATGGAGGAGCAAAGGGCAACTGAATACCATCCTCCAATTCGTTCGACCAACAGCCACCACCACTCAATCCTTGTCCCTCGATGGCTTGGGGGACATGTCAGAATCCTCCTCTCCTCAAGAAATCAAGGATATTGTCCAGGCTACTGAAAGTTTGAAGAAAGACTCCGAGAAGGTCTAGGCTGTTGGATATCCGGCTATTACATTCTTTGTACTACTAATCAGGTAAGCCCTCAGTCCGTATGACATAGGAATGGTCTGATCTTTTCGCGCAGTTCAGTTGCTCAGGCCAGTTTTGTTACCTCTCTGGAGTCCGCAGGTATGATAGGGGTGTGTGTAAGGTTTGATCTTGTCTTAGTCTATTACACCAGGTTCCAGATCTGTAATAATAATGTGACTATATTCCGCCGGAATAGAATTGTTTGATTGTTGCTCATCCATAGGCATAGCAGAACACTGTCAAGCTGCTCCCTTCACAATGTGATCCAGGTAGTCATTAGATGCCCTGTCTTCCGTCGGGTAATGTGGGTCTACAAGCCTAAGGACGAGATTCGACTTCGCGGACATCGAAGCAACACGGTGCGTCCTTGCAGCTGGGTACCGTCGTCCAGCGACCGGAACTTTGCAAGTCGACAGCACAGCCACCCAATATTGTTGAGGTCGCCGTTCTCCGCTTTCCAGGTTCCTTGCGTTCACCAAGGAGGCTTCAATGTAGCAATGGAGTGTACAATCGTCACTTACCATGCGCCCACAGAACGAATCTGGCGAATAGAGCAATACCGAAACATTTCGAGATGGATGGTCTGTAAGACGGGTCGGTGTACACCCGTATGAGGGCCGTACCCTCTATGGGTGTGGTGTTGGCATTTCATGTGACGATGATACCTGTGGGGAACCACTACGCGTACGTGGAGATCGGACCAGTCGCGTGAGCACTAAATTAAATATTTCTTTTCTCAGTTGTGCCCCTAACTCAACCGCATCTACTTAAACGGACCTTTTCTAACTTGAGCCCTGCGTCTGCGTGTTCTTCACTGTTGACTACACATTTGACTCAGAGGAAAACCATTTTCTCGGATTATTTGTGCAGACAGGAGGGTTAAGGCTGGAGGAAGGAGCATTGCGAAAAGACGACAGTATCTATGTTTAACCTGATATCTAATCCACCGATATTTTGCGGCAATATTCTGGCACCGAATGCGCCAAGACCATCACCCGAGACCCCGATGGGTACGAGACTCTCTACAAATGCCTCAATCAAGCAACTGTGACGGTCTGGTTAAGAGTCTCCATGAAGGGGTAGAGATCAGCCTAAGGGTAACTGATCAACGACAATCCTCAGCGTTCTTGACGAAGAACTCACCCCAAGAAGCGTAAAGTGCGCCACAGTGAAGGTTGCAGTGCCAGTGGCAGTAGAGGTGGGAACCTGTACGGTGAAGTTCTCGTACGGGGGCAAGGAGTAGTCGTAATTTTGAGGGTTGAATGGTCCGTTGTACAAGATAGTGCCCATGTCCTGAGTAGGGGAGACGCAAACGCCGTTTGAGCATGAGTGGAAGCCGATCACGATTGCCACCTCTTGAGAGCTACTGAGGGTATTCTGGTACAAGCAGAGCACTTAGCACCAGTCATAGCACGGGGTAAAGAGCGGGGACATACGGGGCGGTCGATTTGTACAGTGATTGTCTCCCCAGCGGTTACGCTAGCACCTTGCTGAGGGAGCCTAATAGCGACATTCTGCGCAAAAGCGGCGGCGGAGAAGAAAGCAAGGGAGATGACGGACTTGAACATATCGGATGGGCTGAGCGGAAGAAGAATGTAATTGAGGGATTTGTTGTTGAATAGGACAACTTCTGCAAATACCTGGACACTTTATACTTCAGGCACTAGGAGGTACTGTAGGGCAGCATTGCCCGCATGCAAACAACGAAACTCGTGAACAAACGATGTGAGAAGCATGTGCTTCAGACCACCATTGGGACCCCTTACCAGGCATCAATGATATGCGGAATTATTACTCTCGACCGTCGTGGCAGCTTGTGAGAGGGTGGCGTAATGGTGGTGTTCACTCCTACCTCCATCCGCCGATCGCTAACCCCAGACGGGTTTGTATGTAGATGATGTGCCACATCATGTGCAGAGCGCTGCTTTGCCTGCCAGGTGTTTCAGCTTCGTCTAAGCAGCATTGTAACGCATCGGCAATGGCCTGGACTAGATGCTCGAAAGCATGCAGGAAACTGTTGGTCCATGTGGGCGCGTACCCAAGACTTCGCGGGTGTGTTACTAGAACGCTGATCGGCTCGGATCGAAGGATCGCCTGAGAAATGGACCTTGTCACATCAAGCACTCACCGATCTGTCATTGTCAATTATTGACATCGACTCAATCGTGCCATTATTAGCCGACCCAATGAACGTGCTGACGATTTGTGTTCCAGACGTGGCCCAGACCACGATCGATGTCGTTTAGTGCATGAAAAGTGAAACGCATCGGAATACTACGCAGCATGCGTTGGCAATTACCTGTCATGGATCTACCCCCTGAGGCCTGTGCACTTACGAATTGCCTGAGTCTTTCTTTGTCATCCGTAGGATAGTTATCCGCCCAATCGGTTTCTCGTCTCTTCTTAGTGTCGTGTTTTCTCTCTTCTAGGTACAGTTCTATCGCTATAGTGTGCTACTTTACTTAGCTTTCTCTCTTCTAGCCAATCAACGTACTTTGACGATAGCTGCGCTGCGATTGCTAGCGACGCTGACATTACCCTGAATGGTGACGATAGACCACTTCTGATACGTTCTGTCCACTGAGGCTCAATATCGCCTGACAGATCGATCCCGGTCGGCTGCCGCGGTAAGCTGCAGGTATATCTCCATGGAGGCCCTCAACCATCAGCAACATCATGGTGATGCTACGCTCGCTCCCTTGGTGAACTCACCTGCCGTGTTCTTGCCATGTGGTAGCGAACCGATCAGATACGAAAATCCGCCAGGACCTGGTTATCGCGGTTAGTGT
This sequence comes from Chalciporus aff. trinitensis, assembly GCA_038089015.1. Classification (NCBI taxonomy): domain Eukaryota; kingdom Fungi; phylum Basidiomycota; class Agaricomycetes; order Boletales; family Boletaceae; genus Chalciporus; species Chalciporus aff. trinitensis. The sequence continues at coordinate 32,332 of JBBPJZ010000015.1, forward strand.
ATCTGGGTTTTGTGGGTATCTAGGGCCCTGGGAAGGGGCCCCATCGATAAAACTCGTGGGTCGAAAATGGCGGAAAGGACTGTTGGTCAACATCGTTTCCAGGAAAGTCCTGCTAGCGAATGTTTCAAGCTGTCCCTTGAAGATGCCCGAGACCGTGAAGGAAAATATCCCATGTTCGAGCTTGAAATTGGACAATGTCCAATCAAAACAACGTCTTTTTCAAATGATACCAGCAGGAGCTCATTAATTCGAGGTACAGTCATCCACCTGCACTTTAAACACCACTGGCACTTTAAACAGGTGCTCATCACATGCGAAAGCTTATCTTGATCCTCACCACACATCGAGAAAGATGGTTTTACTATACAATAGGACTATATACATTAGTTTTCGGACTTTTCATTCCATTTAACAGGAAGATGAGATCTGATTTCTACCGAAAATCACACTAAATGACACTCTGCAAAGCACAGAGACAAGTCAGATATGTGAGAACGTATGGAATGAGTGGGTAATGGTATGATAAAGATAATAAAGCTATGTGAAGCCGAGATTGAAAGCTCCCAATCGTGCCAGTGTGATGCCGGTCGAGGAGGTCTGAGTGCACCATTATCATCACAGCTCATCTGCGTGATATGCCATAAAAGGAAAGTACTACAATGGCATGAGCTGTGAGTGAGCGCGATCGCGAGGTGTCGCGCATCGCTTGAAGCTCACTGCCTGTCAGTACAATTGTTGTCAGCGAGAAAATGGCAGGCAGGCCAAAATATGATGCACACAAAAATATTTAGAGACATCAATCAAACAAAGAAAGGCCCATTGCACTGACACCAGTGAGCAGATGAAGAAAATCAGGGCTTGCTTACTCCCGAAGAAGAAACCATCGTTGCATACTGCATCGAACTTGCTTCACGAGGTTTCCCGCTCACCCGCTCAATCCAGAAGCTTCACATCGACTCAGTTTTACAAGCCCACCTGGGATCAGCCTTGAGAAGTGGTAGGCTCGTTCGGCAAAGCTGAAAAGGCAAGTTGGAGGGAGAACTCGCAAAGCCCTGGGGGACGAATGCAAATGACGGATCAACGTCGACGATGGAGACTCATAGTTAGAACGGGCACGACAGTGACGAGGGTGTGCGGTCCGATGGTGGGAGCGATCACATTGATATTGTCCGATAGCGCTTAGATCAACTCTGATGGGACCGATATACCACTTTTGGTCTGTTCAAAGTGCCAGGGTATCACGATAAAGCCTCTTTTCTCGCTGTTGACTTTACTACTAATTTCTCGACAATTTACATTTCAATGACCTTGTAGTCCTGAAGGAAGCTTACGGCACCATACATCCCACCATTCCGATCTAAAATATTAGTGGTGTTGTGTTTTCTGTGTGACTCTCAAAATGGCTGTTTAAAGTGCCGGTGGATGACTGTAATCTTTGGTGCTGAAAAACGGTAAGCAAATGTCGGGCAATGTCGGGCAAACTAGAGACAATATTAAAGCTCCCACGGCATATTACAAGGAGGGTATGAGTACCATATGACTTGAACACTTAACTTTAACTTGCACTTGAATATTAAGTGTTGACATTTGACCTTCACGGATCGTCCGTTTTAGCTCATATCAAATTCTAATTGTTTACTTTCCGCAGAAGCCGTACCGTCTTCCATTGAGCCGACATCTACGCGCGATGGTACCAAATTTTGTGGGTGGGAATCACGAGTCACCATCAAGGATACGCCTCTACCTGTTAGCCTTCAAGGCGCACAAGCATTCTACCTTCCTGGCCTGTTTTCTGATTCATTCGAAGTTTGGAACTTGTCCGGGACGGTGTCGTCGAGTTCACCATCATCAACTCGAACTTGAAGGAGTGACGTTTCGAATCGAAAGTGAAACATGACCCACTGCATCAGCCACAGGTCCTCAGACTCGTCCCCCTTGCAATACTCCCTAACCCCCCATGCTCAGCTGGTCCTGCCCCATTTTTTGGAGCTACCAATCGATTGCGGGCGATGTGGGTTGCGTTTGAGGTGGTAATCATTTGTGATTCCAGCATACAGGAACGTATGATCCTGAACATCCCCACAAACCTAGTATAAGCCCGCGTTTATGTTGACAACAGACTGAAACGCACGTGTGTTGATACAGTAGGGACCACTGGTGAGAGAACGGTCACTCGTGACGCTGTCTTGAACAGTTCGCTATCAACGCAACATCGTTCAGAAAGATGAAAAGGAGTGTGGTAGACCACACGATGCACATCACGATTCGTTTGCACCATAGACGCAACCCCATCATGAGACAGAAGGATAGAGATGCACTCATACACAAGCTACTCTACATTGGAGTGTCCGCAACTGAAGTGCGTCAACAATGTAAATAAGGAAAAGATCATATGACGGGGATGAAGACCATCGATCAAGACATGCTGACGACGCTTTCCATGTTACGCTCCATCATCCGGATAGCGCCATTATCCTCTTCCTCATCGTTCTCTGTGAATACAATCGTGCTGGCTGACGACAAACCAAATCCGCTGTCAATATCAGTGGACTGGGATCCCCTTCGTAAATCACGAGCGTATAGTTCCCTCACGCTCAGGATAAACCGAGGGGCCAACACAAGCAGAGGCATGTTCCCAAAGAGTGACATGAGCAATGCTGGGATTCCTACTTCTGGGAGGAGGTTCAACAAGATGAGTAGAGAATCGATTTGGGAAATACAGATCCTGTGAAAGAGAAATATTAGCGAACGAATATAGACACTCTCGACCTTTACCAGACAAAATAAACAACACCTTCTCGAGCAAGTAGGGCCAGATAGCGGTTTGGTCTCCATTCCTTTGTGACCCTGTACATCGAGATTGATTCCCTCATAAATTGGATAACTGCCAAGATGGCCAAAACCATATTGAGAACCACGACAAGTATGGTGGCGGATGTATTCATGGTGCTGGCGATCGGAAGACTCTGATTATAGCAAAACGAGACATCAAGTAATTGAACCGTAGTCACTGGCAGATATTGCATTCCAAAATGAGATTATCTTCCGGACAGATGTCGAAATGACACGTACCTGATACATATGTTGGATCGGAGACTATTCCAGAACAAATGACCACAATGATCATCTCTGGAATGTAGATAACAAGGAGAATAGCTAGGATGATTCTCGAGCGTTGATACATGGCGTATACGCGGAGGATCATAGCCACTTTATCGTCGTCAATTCCATATCAAGTGCTGGAAAAAGACAGAACTCGTGCTCACAATCCGCGCCACCAATAAAGAAAGGAAAACTCCAAGCACCCACTAGCATGACGAATACTCTGCCTTGAATAGGAAATGGGTTCGGGAATGAAAAGGTACAGTCAGGAAACGTACATCTATATGATTCACTCTCAGCGCTTGTTTGTTAACGGAATGAATGAGAGCGTACATCTGCATTGTCGGGCCACAGGAAATGCAATGTCGTCAGTGATAACAAAATGGGATGGAAAGAATACTCACTTTTTCAGAGCTGATTATGGTAGTCCCGGCTGTGGTTTTATGGGTAAGTTGATGGGGCTCAATCTACAAGGTTTTAGACATACATAAAGCGTTTGATCTTCAAATCATGGCGTGATTCAGCAACCAATCCAGCTCACATACATTAGATACATACATAAACCGCAGGAAACCACTGTATCGAACCTGTGTCAAGGTTCAGTTTGTGAGACGGATCGAGGATGATCAACCACACCAAAATATAGAGACACGATATTAATGACCACGGTTGGCTCTATATCTTGCTTAGGTTAGTCTTCTTTTGGAGAAAAGACCTGCACTGACCCAAATATATTTGACCTTGAAAGAGAGCCCGTGTCAACGGATGAAATAACCGAGCAAGACCCATGGCACAACACCTCTTTCGGGATCAACAGTACTGCGATAGGTAAAAAGATAAAATTCAGCGGGGTATACCACCCAGTGCAAAACACGACTTACGATAATCGTATATGTATGCAACTATGCTTGCAACTAAACCATGTTCGTGAGACAGACAAAACACACTTGTAGACATCCATACCTGTTACATAGTCATTCAACCGAAGAAATGCATAGAGCGACACTAAAGATGAAGATCCTGAAGACATGGACGAGCGCGAGGGGAAATCACTGAGAGGTGGCTGGCTAATCACCTTGAAGGGGGTTCGAGACGATCAGACATTAAAAGGGACAAACAAAAAGTCGACATTTAACACATTGTACCATCATCAATGATGGGTAACCAAACATTGTGAGAGTGTGTGTTAGTCCGAAATGATGGCCAAAATTAACGACTTCGACGCACACGTCCTGGACTCTAAATTCATCAAAGTTGGGGTATGCTGATCCTGGTGCATTTTCTACAGGGGTCACGAGTTGCCAGAGGGGTGGGGAAACTCGGTGCTCACCCCCCATTCTGGAAAGAACCGAGATTAAGAAATACAAAGAACTTGAAGGAAGATGTCGTCGCGATTCAAGTTCATAACAGCCTGAGCGAACTCAGACGACATGTATTGCCGCTTGGTCGTGCCTCTGCTACGCACTTTTCACTAAGAGGAGATAAGGTCCTATCTTCATCGTTTGTCGATAGCACTGCGCGACTCCCATGAACACAATTTGATAGCTATTAATATGCACTTACCGGTTGATCCCCGGGAAAACCATGAAATGTCGCATAGCCTGAATATGTATAGGCGTAACTACCCTATGACAGATCGAGAATTATCAGCAAAGGACCTCACTGTCCTTGGCGCTTATTGTCCTGTGGACTGCGGTATCTAGGGTTCCAAGCACGACAGTAAAATTGGGATCGTCACTGGCGGAACCAGCACTTGGGAATTATGACCCACTTGGGTGAGGAGCATGCTGAATTTCTGTCATCATAGATGTGTGCATAGTCTGAATCTAGACTAGTCGACAATCCGAGAAGCACGAACGCTCCGCTTTCGGACCCCTAGGACAAAGTGGCCTCGGTTGAATCGGTGAAGCCAATTATTTTTCGACTCACACATTCACCTCGTTCGATTGAAGACCCATCGTGGTCAACGTTCGAGAGAATGTCAGATATGGTCCGACCATGTTCATGTTTAAGCAAAGTTCGAATACCTGCTCGCAAACGTGGTTGTTAAGGCCATCAGCTTGAGGAAGAATATTACATACCTATTCATAAGGATAGTACGCTGCACCATAGATGATAAGCTCGATGCAGATGCACGGTCCGATTTGCTCAGTATTGCTCTTGTTTGTCTCACTAGAGGGTCAGGTTCTCACGGTTGAGCTTCAAGTTGTGGTGGTGGCAGAAAGATGTGCACACACTGCGTGTCAATGAACACCTACTGATCTCGTTGTTGGTCCGATCATGCCCTTTGTAGAAACGGTGTTCGAAGATAACTTATTAGGATTCATGTATTCGGTCGAGGTCCGTAATGATATGATGAACTTCGAGTTCACACAGTCAAATTCGCCAAGCCACAGCTTCGATAGACACGACCAGGACGAATAAATTACACGGCGACTCGATAGACAATAATGTTAAGAGAGAGAATGCAAACCAATGGAAGCCTCGTATCGTACAGCAGTGAAGGAATATCATACAAGAAACAAAGGATTGCCACTCATCGTCGCAGTTCGCAGCACACTACTTGTTCCGCTCCACCATTTCCACCTCGCAAGCATCTTCTCCCTGTTCGTTCAGGAGCCTGTTCTCTGCAAACACAACCGCGCCCGGGCTCGATGACAAACCAAATCCTGTGTCGATTCCCGTGACACAGCAACCCCTCCTCGCATCGTCGGCATACAACTTCCTCATGTTTAAGACGAAACGAGGCGGTAACACAGATATCGGAACCAAAATGATCACATCCATGACCAGTAGTTCTTGTAGTGGCATAGGGTTTACCAGTACGACCAGAGTGGTCACCTGAGAAATGCAAATCCTGTCATGAACAGGGACTGTTAGCCCAACGAAGCTTAAAGTCGTCAAGCTTACACAATGAAGTAAAGGACACCTTCTCTGGTAAGGATGGTCATATACTGGTTTGGTTGCCATCGGTTCGTGACTCTGTACATTGAAACCGACTCCTGTACAAACTTGACAACGACTAAAATGCACATCGGAGCGCTCAGTGTGAGAACGATGATGGCAGAAACCAGATCCAGGGTGGTGTCCAAGCCATTGAATTGATTGTTGCAATACGAGCCACCACTGGTAAACCATGGAATGCTGATCGCTGGGGACGTATATGTCTGCTATCCATCTCGGAGATCGGGGTTCTACGCACCTGGAACGTATTTTGGATTGGAAAATGTTGCCGCGCATATGACCGAAATGATCACCACCATGAAGTAGAGCGTGAGGAGAAATGCTAGAACCATCCTCGAGCGCTGATACATAGCATACACGCGGAGGACCATGGGCACTGTAATCGCCATCAGATGTAATCAGTGAGGAATGAATGTCGTGCTCACAGTCGGCAGCAACAAGAAAAAGGAGAAAGGACCACATCTCCGTTACCCAGAGTGCATTGCCTAAAAACAACCCGAATGAGTCGAGCAACAAAAAAGCATGATGAGAACACTCACATCTAGTTAATAGACTCCTCAGAAAACAGAATTATAGAGGGAAGGGTACGCACGTCTGTGCATGTTTAAACGTTTAACACCAGTAGGGTGCTCAGTGATGATGAGACATGAAAAGAAGAAAATCCTTACAGACACAGGGCTCCTAATCATGGTAGTCCCGACTGTAATGTGATGAAAAATTTAGACCGAGCCCACGCCACAAGCTTGGGACATACACAATGAAGTGGATCTTGTAGATAACGCGGATATCATCATGCTGAATTAAACTCCAGCGAGTGTAGAGCACTCACACAATGCGAACGAGACCACAATATCGAATCTATCTTCACCTTCAATTTATAAGACACGGATGAAGGATGTTCGGCGACGTACTAGGAGATACGAAGAGGATATGATGGTCCACGGTTGGCTCTATATCTTTCTCAGATATGAACATAGCTGTAGGAAAGATGCCTGTCACTGACCCAAACATACACGATCTATGAAGAAAGTCAACGAGTGAAATAACGAAGGATATTCACGGAACGATACCTCTTCTGGGACCAAGATGACTGGAAAATGGACGGCTATGAAACGAACTAGTACACCACCAGGCGGAAAACAAACTTACTATAGTCATAAATAACAGCAGCGATGATCGCGACTGAGCTGGCTTCGTCAGAGGTGTCAATGGAGCAGTAAATATCCATACCCGATACGTAGTTATCCAATACCTCAGCCTCATAGGTAGACACCAGGGAGGACATGACGTTGACTGAGGGTAAAACGGATAGTATGAAATGATACTGCAGAGAATTTCGAGTGTTAAAAGAGCCTCACTTTATAGTGCGCCGTCGATGTCCCGGACTACCTCAACACCTCTTTGGCACTCGGGGAGGGTCAGTATTAGACGCGCTCAACTATGGGGCCTGGTCATGGGGTCGGCTCAGTTCGTCAATTTGAGCGGTTGAGCGAGCCGCCTATACATTACCTTGAACCTCGTTTGAAATGGATTCGCTCTCTGGTTGGAGTCTGGGCTCGAGTGCCTCCGGCTGGCAGGTTTGACCGACACGGTCGGATGTTTCGAAATTATAGTACATGCTGTATAACATCGATCTATACCTGAACTCGTGTCGAAAGTCCCAGTCTGGCCAGCTCAGAACAAGCCTGAAGAACTTGGTCGACTTCTCCCGTGCCCGTACAGACTCCATATGGTCGAGTAGAACAAGAGATTCATCCCAACTTCATATGTTGCACTTGTTTGAGCGGAGATCCTGGAAGGGTTGAATCGGGATCTTCATCTTCAGAGTGACCTACTAGTAGGTCTTGAAGATCACCAAGGCTGCTTCCGGATCTTGTTGAAGCAGGAAGAGGCCGGTAGACAATTGAATTTGAAAAGAAGATACCAGTAGTATTGGAAAGGGATTATTGGGCGTCAACAATGGTCAGCGAGGCTGGGTACTGGGACTTGGTGAGTGACCGCTGGTGAGTACTTGAGTCGCGACCGGCCTTAGTACTTAGTACATCCGTACAGGATCGGCAATTTCAGATTATACAATAACTTCTCTTTACCTAGCTTTGCCGAGCACTGACTGGTGACCGTCAAGCGACTGTCGAGGTGACCTCAGCATTGAGCACGCCTGAGGGGTTTACTCGACTCTATCAAGTGTGGTAAATATTTGCCAGGGAACACAGCAGGGTCCCCTCGAAAACCTTTGTAGTTGATTGTAATAAGATCATTTTTCACAGCCTCGTTTGATCACATTGCCCTTCTTCGCCACAGCATCGCAGAATTATCTTCCGACCGTGCCTGTAGGATCTCTTGTGGCGAGATTTCAATTATTTTATGCTAGATACCATGGCAATGTTGTTATCTTTCAGATTGCGATGCGACAGCTTGCACGTCCATTTCTCAGTCCTCTTGGTCCCGGGAAGGGGTACCGTTACGTGAGTTTCCTCGATCCTATTGTGCCCCTTTAGAATCAAATTACTCACCCCTGATTCGCTGAAGGTAATATGTTGGCGCGATGGATGGTGTAGTTTGCCAGTGTTCTCATCTGCCAGGCTGAGATGCGAGCAGTAGTCTTTTTTCACGAGCATTACGGGCGACGTGAGTCGCGTCCGAGGCGATTAATTAACAACCATAGACAACGTGAACGAGGACATAGTCACGATACCTCCGCCACTGGAACATCTTCCGTTGCGGAACTTCAAAATTGTCGAGTCGTTGAGGGCAATATGTTGGGAGCCTGGCACCCTGAACATACCAGCAGGTCGAGGTTAGCCTCGTGTATACTGGCAAGTTCAGACTGTTGCATCGTCAACCACGCGGGAACATGGGTTCAGCTGCGAGTCTCCCTGAAATCCCGAGCTGACCCTCACGGTGGGGCAGCATCATGATCTTGATGTCCTCACCTCAGTGAATTCGAGGTGGGAACATGTTCGAACTTGAAGGCGCCACCGTCACTCTCAAGCGCACAATTTGATTTAGTTGAAGATCTTCACAAGCCGATTCCAATGTCAAAGTAGATGCGAACTTGAAAATCGCAATGTGGAGATGCTAAGTACTTGAGACCGCGGTGATCAATAGTTAACAGGGTCTCCGCACTGCACTGCACAAAATAAAAGTGGCGGTCTAAAATGATGGCCAATGATCGACATGCTATTGAACTTTCATCAGCGACTTACGAGGATGGTGGCAGTGTACCTCCGATTATCCTGGGATGATGTGATCGGAAACGTCATCTATCATATTGAGCTTGCATCGTGCGATCTGATTGCTTGCCCGATAGAATTGAATCATCGAGCTGTATTTTCTTCTACCCGGATTCTTGCTATCGTTGCGTCTGTACAGTTGCGGACAATCAAAGCCAACAAAAAAGGTTGCGGAGTTTTAGCAACATGACACAACAATGTTTAGGCCTAGAAATCGTATATTTACGATGCTTCGGACATCCTCTAAACAGTTGCACAAGCCGATTTCTGGATTTCTTCAATACAAGGATTTTTACCCTCAAAAATTTGGCGTGCAACAAAAAAAATCGCTAAAAATACAAAAAAATGCGGAAAACACTTGTTTCGCTGAGTTGATTGTGATTCCATGAAGAAATATCATGCCGGAGTTGGTGGAGATGCTGTTTTTAGCATTCTTTTGCCTATCTAAGTCCAATCCCGTACTCAGTTTCCGACAAAAAACTCTCGTTCGTCCCCTACAGTTTTTGTTGGCTTTGGTTGTCCGCAACTGTAGGTGGGTCCGGGAATGCGAGACAAAGTGTCGTTGACTTTCCCAGGACTCGGATCTCCGGATACAGTACAGATGTACACTAGCCGACCTCGGATTCGCTCACGCCCCAAACTCAGTATTCATCACAACGATGCAATACCTCGTGCAACACCTGCCAATCCGGTGAATGGTCGTCTTGATCGCGACTCATTCGTCTGCCAAGAGGCTTGTTCTACTGGAAAGCGAGCAAGCGTCCTCGTCTCGGTTTTAGCCTAATTCTGCCGAAGACTCAGATTATTCTAGGTAGTCCTCTTTCTTCTCGTCCATCCGAATCCGAAACCCAACGTGGCCCATGAACAACTGGGTCTTGATCGCGGCTTTTTGGCCTGCACAGGCAAAACCTCCTGCTGAAGGTGCTTCTTGATTCCACCAAGGAGGGACTTAGTATCGGGGGTCGTGCCAGTGTTCTTTATACAATGTATGTACACGAAGAAGGCAAAACTGTTGAAGAAACCACTCCAATAAACTCAAAACAAGATATCATGGAAACGAACAGAAGGCTCAGGAACCTTTCAAAAACGAAAAAGCGAACGATCGAGTCGCACCAACGGCACATGGACTCCATCCTCAAGTCACACACACCCTTGTTCTCTTCGCGGCTTTCCCCCCCTCAGGCTCCCATTCCTCATCATCCCAAACGAGCAACTTCTTCCCTCCACCTCCACCGTTGAGTACCCTCTTCTCCTTCTTCGTAATTCTGAGCACGCTCGGTTTCTTCCCTTCCCCTTTCGAAGGAGCCTTGGCCATCTTTCGCTCCTTCTCCGCGCGGAGGATGTTGGCTTTCGTCACCGTTCGTGCGATGTGGGGTGGGACTCCGCCACGGGGAGCACTGGCGTGCTTCCTGGGGACGGGGACTGAGACAGAGAGTGGGTGTAAGCGAAGCTTGAGCAGTGGTTTGCCTTCAGGGGTGATGAAGAATTTGGTCGGTGCAGCCTGAGAGGACGGTCCGGTCTTGATGGCAGGCAACGCGGGACAAAGTGCTGGGATCGGGTCTTTGGCAGCCGCAGAAGGTAAAGTCTTCTTGACTTGAAGATTGTCGGCTTGTTCGCAGGTCGCATGCGTCGCTGGGGCTTGTGATGATGTGGTGGGTTTGTGGGAATGTTCGTCGTCACTGTTTGGCGCCGGGGATGTAGACGAGGTAGGTTGCGGCTGGGAATTCGAGGACGGGGTGAGGATCTTGGTCAACCACGCTGGATATGGTTTGTCCTGCACCGTCTTGGGGCACAAAAGGTCTTCGTCGAGTTCGATGAAGGGGGAGCCATCGGGAGGGGACCATCCTAGAAGCATTGTGGAGACAGCGTCCTCCACCTTGATCCGAACATGATCCTCGAGCACAGGCGAAGAATGGCGGCTTTCGGATACGTCAGACGAAGTTGATGCAGTCGAGTCGGGACTTTGTGGTGCGCTTAACTGCCATTCGCAGCGCTCGTGCTCGTGGTCAAAGGAAAGTCGAGAGATAGAGGCAGGTTTCTCGATAGAGAACATCGTAGCGGAGAGGTATTCTATGGATACGGGTTTGGTTTCCTCGCTCTCGGTGATGCAGGTGAACGTGCTGGCGAACTCGAACTCGCGGGCGATGTCGAGGATGTCGTCGAACGTAATGAGCGGCTGGTTGTCGTTTGACTCGACGAAGGTGCTGGTACATGGGACGAATGGATTTGCAACTGAAAGCATGTCGAGAGCGATGGGAAAGAGTGTTCGAGACGGTGGATGGTAAGGAGGAGGAGGAGATGACAGGGTCAGCCGCTAGACATAGCTGTACTTGAGAATGATCGGAGAGGTTTATTTCAACGGCCTTATGGTCCAGAGGTACGATACTTGCTTTGGGCGATCACAAATGCAAGTGACCTGGGTTCGATTCCCAGTGAGGCCCCTCCTTTTTGATGATTTTTTTTTCGCTGTCCACACCACTCCTACGTTAATAGCAAGTATGTACTTACTTGCGGGTATGCGAGGAAGATCATTTTGTAACACCCTTCCTATGATCCCTATCGCAGTTCATATTTCTGTCTGACCCGAGACAAGGATAGCGTAGATCTATACACTTTATTTACCCCTCCCCAAAGTATGAGCTTCTGCGGGCGAACACGCGTAAGTTATTCTAGGTGGTGCCCAAGTACGCAGCACCCTTGCTCCCATCGACGAAAGGGGCAGCGTACACGCCGCGGTCTAGGCTTCACCGCAGTTTCTGCGCCCATTGCTGCCCACAATCATCTACACATACTGCCCTCGATTCTCCCTCGTTCTCAGTGGTCAACTGGTAGCACTGCCTTGATCTTGGACGTGTTCCGAGCTGTCGTCGTCGTCGTAGATATCCTCCTGGTTGTAGCTACAGTAGTAGTACTACGATCAGATAGTACTGCCACATAGGACAGATTTGGTCCAGCTAAAAATGCGGATGCCGGCGTGGGAAAGTATTTGCACCCAGAGTTAGCCGTCGTGTGGTGACCAACGGCCGAGTGTTTTCCCCCGTCGCCGTCTGACCTCGTTCCTTTCCTTTCCCCATCACCACCACCGTCCTCCTCGTCTCCGTCGTCGTGCTCGTCGTGCTCAGCAGCGACTAGCAGCAAACTTCTCTTCCTTCCTTTCTCCTAGTCTGTGGTACGGCACTGACAACGGCTACATTGACATGAACAGGCAGTCCACAGGGATGGGCCAACAACGGCTCGAGGCCGTCACAGACCTCGCAAGCCTATCTCCAGTTTCAGACGATGTCATCGTCACTTGTCTTCGAGAGCGTTTCCTGACCGACAACATCTACACAAGCATTGGATCTTCCACACTCGTCGCCGTCAACCCCCACAAATACGTTCCATCAAATGCCGACTCGATCCTCCAAAAGTACGCTGCCGACTATCGCGACACCTCTGAGAACAAGCAACCCCTCCCTCCCCATATTTTCCAACTCGCCAATAATGCCTATTACCACATGCGACGTACAACTCAGGACCAGGCTATCCTCATCAGGTAGAAGACCGCGCTTTATCGTCACGTTAGTATTCTAACTTTACGCTACCCCTCACAGTGGTGAAACTGGGAGTGGAAAGTCGGAAAGCCGCCGACTCGCCATTAAGACGCTGCTAGAGCTGTCCGTTTCCAATCCGGGAAAGAAGGGTTCCAAACTCGCGAGCCAGGTGCCCGCAGCAGAGTTTGTCATCGAGTCCTTCGGTAACGCTCGTACCCTCTTCAACCCTAATGCCTCGCGATTTGGAAAGTACACCGAGCTCCAGTTCACGGAGAAGGGCCGTCTATCTGGTGTCAAGACGCTTGACTACTACCTCGAGCGAAACCGGGTGGCGGCTGTGCCATCGGGCGAGCGAAATTTCCACATATTCTATTACCTGATGGCGGGTGCTTCGCCCGAAGAGCGTCAACACCTTCATCTCCTGGACAAAATCCAATATCGATATCTCGGTCAGCGCATTGGTACCGGCGCACGCGGCAACGGCCTCCGTGATGATGACGGGAACCGCTTTGAGCAACTCAAGGCAGCCCTCAAGACTATTGGGCTGTCGAAGCGTCACGTCGCTCAAACATGCCAGCTCGTCGCTGCCATTCTCCACCTCGGTAATCTCGAGTTCACGATCGACCGTAGTCGTGACATGGACGCTGCCGTTGTCCGTAACGCAGATGTCCTCGGCATCGTCGCTGATTTCCTAGGCGTGCAGCCCACCGCCCTGGAGACCACTCTCTCCTATAAGACGAAGCTCGTCAAGAAGGAACTCTGCACCGTGTTCCTTGACCCAGATGGTGCTTCCGATAACCGTGATGACCTCGCCAAGACCCTTTACTCCCTCCTTTTCGCCTGGCTTAACGAACACATCAATCAACGGCTGTGTCGCGAGGACTTTGAGACCTTCATTGGTCTCTTTGATCTCCCTGGCCCCCAGAACATGACTAGCCGTCCCAACTCCCTTGATCAATTCTGCATCAACTTCGCCAACGAGCGGCTACAAAACTTTATTCAGAAGCGCATCTTCGAGTCCCACGTCGACGAGTACCAGACGGAGGGCATTTCCCGTCTCGTCCCCACCGTCCCCTACTTCGACAACACCGAGTGCGTTCGGCTGCTCCAAAACAAGCCTGGTGGTCTTATACACATCATGGATGACCAAGCACGCCGATCTCACAAGAAGACCGACCACACGATGGTAGAAGCCTTTGGCAAACGCTGGGGCAACCACTCGTCATTCAAGGTCGGGGCGATGGACCGTTCGGGATTCCCTACATTCACTGTCAACCACTTCAACGGTCCCGTTACCTACTCTTCCGAGGGGTTCCTTGAGCGCAACCTCGATGCTCTTAACCCAGACTTTGTCTCTCTCCTGCGCGGCGCCAATGCTGGGCCCGCAGGCGGTGCTGAGGGGGCAGGGTCTATCAACCCATTCATCAAGGGCCTCTTCTCTGGCAAGGCCATCGCCACTCAAGCTCACCCCAAGAATGAGGACACCATCGTATCCGCTCAACAGACCGTCAAGCCCATGCGTGCTCCCTCGACCCGTCGCAAGAGCACCATCAAGCGGATGCCAACTGTGCGGGAAGATACCGGCGTGGACGAGCAAGATCGTGATGACGACGATGCGCCGAACGCTACCTTGGGGCAGACGCCTTGCGTTGCGGGCGAGTTCAGAGCCGCCTTGGACACTCTTTTCGACACGCTTTCGGAAACGCAGAGCTGGTTCGTCTTCTGTGTCAACCCTAACGACTCACAGTTGCCCAATCAGTTGGAGGGACGGAGCGTCAAGGGTCAGATCAGGAGCATGGGTCTGACTGAAGTTGCCAAGCGGAACGTGAACTTGTTCCAGGTTGGGTTGACTCCCGAGGAATTTTGTGATCGCTATAGGGAACCTATCGCCAAGCTTGGTGTGTTGGATGGTTCGGCGAAGGAAAAGGTTGAGCAAACGAGAGATGCGCTACAATTGCGTGACATTGATCTCGTTCTTGGCCAGTACAAGGTAATTTGTTTATTGGTATCTTATCCTACGCATCGAGTCTTATGTCGTCTGTAGGTCTTCCTCTCCCAAGCAGCGTTCCATGCGCTCGAGGACCGTATTCGTGCCCTTGACGTTGAGGAGCAGAAGCGGAACCGACTTCGGGACGCTGAGGTGGAGGCCGGTATCGAAGTTCGTTCGCTAAGTGACCCTTACGCACCGTACGCCTCTCCCGGTCTTCCTCCCGAAGACTATTCCGACCCTTTCAACCAAGCTGGGTCCCAAGCACACGTCCCTCTCGTCTCCAACCCCAACCCCTTCCAGCGCGGTGATCTCTACGAGGACGATTATGAAGATCGCAAGTCCTTCCGTTCCGACGATTTCGACAACCGGAGTCGCTTGACGTCCAACCGGGACGATACTATGTCAAATTATGGGTCGGAGTCGTACGCCCCCTCCCGAAACATGTTCCAGGGCGCTGACAAAGAGGGAATGATGGCGAAGGAGGCCGCTCTGGCTGGGGAGATGCTGGAGAACGAGACGACGGAGGTCGTCAAAGAGACTTCGGCGCGTCGACGTTGGGTCATCCTCTGCTGGATGCTTACATGGTGGATACCGTCCATTTTCCTCAAATGGATCGGACGCATGAAGCGAGAAGACGTCCGGCAAGCGTGGAGAGAGAAGCTTGCACTCAACATGATCATTTGGTTCATCTGTGCCTGCGCCGTCTTCGTCATCGCCGTTCTCGGTTTGGTCATTTGTCCCACGGAACATGTCTTCAGCACCGCGGAATTGGGTTCGCACTCATACCAGAACGACCCCAACAATGTTTACACGTCGATTCGGGGAGAGGTCTTCGATCTCACGCAGGTTGCTGCAACTCATTTTGTTTCAGTCAGCGTCGTTCCTACGAAAACAATCCTTCAGCAGTACGGCGGTGTAGACTCGACGAACTTGTTCCCTGTCCAAGTAGGTCTTTCGTTGCTCTGTTTGCTCTGTGACTCATCTCCTCTTTAGGTCAGCGCTCTTTGCAATGGCGTCTCGGGCTCAGTCAGCCCTTGGGTCCAACTCGCGAACATCAACACGACCGACCCTAACGCCAAGTATCACGACTTCCGCGCCGTCAACACCAATGACACTCGCCCCGATTGGTACTTTGAAAGTATGACCGTTATGCGCTGGAAGAACCGTGTTGGTTACATGGGCTACACGCCGCAAGAGATTGCCAGCATGGCCGGCACGCAGGGTCACTCGATCGGTATTTATGACGGATTGGTTTATGATCTCACCAACTACGTTCAGTATGGTCCTTTCGTCGAGGGACCCAACGGTGAACAAGCTCCCGGCGGTATCAACTCTGCGTTCATGGACAACACGCTTGTCAGCTTGTTCAAGATCAACTCAGGTCAGGACCTCACCAAGGCAATCAATGCTCTCCCCCTCGATGCCGGTACACTTGATGCCCAGAAGACGTGCCTCCGTAACTTATTCCTCATTGGTATGGTCGACAACCGGAACTCGCCTCAGTGTTTGTTCTCGCAGTACATCCTCCTCGCGTTGTCGGCATTGATGGTCAGCATCATCGCGTTCAAGTTCATCGCCTCCATCAACTTCGGTTCCCCACGCGCGCCAGAGGACCATGACAAGTTCGTTATTTGTCAGGTG
Source organism: Chalciporus aff. trinitensis (assembly GCA_038089015.1). Taxonomy (NCBI): domain Eukaryota; kingdom Fungi; phylum Basidiomycota; class Agaricomycetes; order Boletales; family Boletaceae; genus Chalciporus; species Chalciporus aff. trinitensis. The sequence continues at coordinate 48,795 of JBBPJZ010000015.1, forward strand.
CCCTGTTATACCGAAGGCGAAACGTCCTTGCGTCGTACCATCGATTCGCTCGCCCAGCTCAAATACGATGACAAGCGGAAGCTCATACTCATCATCTGTGACGGTAACATTGTCGGATCTGGGAATGACCGTCCAACCCCGCGCATCGTGTTGGATATTTTGGGTGCAGACCCGAACTATGACCCCGAGCCCCTCAGTTTCTTGTCGTTGGGCGAGGGTGCGAAACAGCATAATATGGGCAAGGTGTATTCGGGTTTGTATGAATGCGCTGGACATGTGGTGCCGTATATGGTCGTTGTCAAGGTTGGGAAGCCGACAGAGAGGTCGAGGCCTGGGAACCGTGGAAAACGTGATTCGCAGATGGTCATTATGCATTTCTTGAACAAGGTGCGTATGATGCCGTTGAGGTAGTGAACGAGGGACGCTGATGCCTGCGGGGATAGGTGCACTTCAATTCGCCGATGAACCCGCTGGAGTTGGAGATGTATCATCAAGTGAAGAATGTAATTGGTGTTAACCCGACGTTCTATGAGTATTTGTTCACCGTCGATGCGGATACGACTGTGGAGCCCTACTCTCTCAACCGCCTTATTTCTGCGTGCGTACCTTCATCCTTCGTCACGATTGGTGTGTTGATCGCATGTTGTTTTTCAGCATGGTTCATGACAAGAAGGTGCTCGGTGTCTGTGGTGAGACGACGCTCGCGAACGCGAAGCAGTCCATCATCACGATGATGCAAGTCTACGAGTATTTCATTTCCCACCACATGGCTAAGGCGTTCGAGTCTCTCTTCGGTTCCGTCACATGTTTGCCCGGTTGTTTCACACTCTTCCGTCTCCGTACTGCCGACACCCACAAGCCGCTGTTGGTCTCTAACCAGTTGATCACGGACTACTCTCAGAACCGCGTCGATACGTTGCACATGAAGAACTTGCTCCACCTCGGTGAAGATCGTTATCTGACAACGCTCCTGTTGAAGCACTTCCCCATGCACAAGACCCAATTCGTTCGGGATGCTCACGCGTACACGGTTGCTCCCGATGATTGGAAGGTTCTCCTTTCTCAGCGTCGTCGTTGGATCAACTCGACGGTGCACAACTTGGGAGAGTTGATGTTCCTGGATCAGTTGTGTGGTTTCTGCTGTTTCTCAATGCGTTTCATTGTCATGATGGATTTGGTGTCGACGTTGATTCAACCCGTCACTGTTGCCTACGTGAGTACCATCGTTTGCTTCGCTGAGAACTGTTCATGTACTGACGTGATCCTTGGGGCAGATCGTCTATTTGATCATTTCCGTCACTGTCGAGGGCAACACGATCCCGATCATCTCGTTGATCATGATTGCTGCCGTGTATGGTTTGCAGGCCCTTGTGTTTATCCTCCGTCGCAAGTGGGACATGGTGGGATGGATGGTGTTCTACATCCTCGCTATTCCCATCTTCTCGTTCATGTTGCCCATCTATTCGTTCTGGCGTATGGACGACTTCTCTTGGGGTCAGACACGTATTGTTCTTGGCGAGTCTGGGAAGAAGATGATTGTCCACGTGCGTTTCCTTTCGGTTCGAGGTATTGATGTCTAATGTGATGGTTTGGATAGGACGAAGGCAAATTCGATCCTCGCGCGATCCCTCTCAAGAGCTGGAACGACTACGAGAACGAGCTCTGGGACAAGGAGTCCAACCACTCGATTGGCTCTTGGGTTCCTCCGGGTTACGACAAGAAAGGCTACGCCGAGTCGCGTGCTACTTCTCTCTATGGCCACGAAACGTATTATGAACCACGCAGTCAGTCCCCCGCACCCTCTCAATTCGGCATGCTTCCGCCCATGGGATACCAATCTGGCCGTGGCACGCCCATGTCGCAGCTCCGTCCGCTTAGCGATGCGGTGATGTTGAGCCAGTTCCAGTCGACGGGTTCACGACCCAACACGTACTTTGACACGGGTATGCGTGCACCTGAGCAGCTCGTTGATTATGGTCCGGGTGCACCCACTGATGCGGAGCTCGAGCGGAATGTCGAGGATATCCTGCGCACGGCCGATTTGAACACAGTAACGAAGAGGGAGATTAGGAGGTTGTTGGAGGAGAGGTTCGGAATGGACTTGACGGCTAGAAAAGCGACTATCAATGCGGCGATCGATCGGGTGCTCATGAGTCGATCGTAATGGGCTTCCTGGACTTGAACTCGAACTTGGACATGTAGAATGGACCCTCACCTGATCGGATCTATCTTTTAAACTAGCTCAAGGAACCGTATTTTCGTTTTGCAGCTCTGACGTTTTTTCTCATCATATCCAACCCCCCAATCACCACGATCCAGACGCTTTTTTTCTTTTGCAATTGACATGGACGCTCGTTGCTCTTGCTCCCGTTTCTTTGCCTTCCTCTTAATTTACATACGTACGTACTCTCTCACCCAGCGACGCTTACACGTGCACGGTCTCTCTTTTCCATCTCTCTCATTCTCCCTCTCTCTCTGCATGGACTTGGGTTTTCGATCTCTTTTTTTGCATGCATGCATATATAACGTGTCACGCTCTGATAAATGCGAAATGCGAATTGGTTGGGACTGTTTGATAGATGGAGTTTAGTGTGATCCTTCGAGCGTTTACATTTAGCTGTCTCCTTGAGGCGGGGCATGGCCATGTCGCTGACTCACTGTCCCCTTCAAGTTTGTCGTCAGCATATGCGGCCCTTCAGCTCGATGATTATGTATCAGGTATGGTCGATGTTTATCACTCTGATCCAGCTCATGAACATGGCCCAGTCGTGAGCAATGGTGCACTCGCATATCATTGTTGTAGGTTGTGCTTTTCTGGGGTGACGTTGTTCATTTCACGACGGTAGTTCCCCTCCAATGCTCTTGCTCCCGAAACAGGTAGAGTGCAATTACTGTTCGTCAATCACTTCATCCCCCGCTCTCTTTGTGGGTTGAATGTATTTGGGTCGGTAACGGTCCTCCTTACGAATGTAATGCCCCCTCTGAACAAGGCCTAGAACCAGCCATGGTCCATGATATCATTCCTATATATTCCGGTGTGTCACCGAGCATGCTCTGTCCGTATTATGCCAACTAAAGGTATTCTACTTCGGGGTTTGTAGGAGTTGTTATGACGAGTGGACGCCACATATTGTGCAGTGATAGAGAGTACGAGTGACACCGATCTGAACGTGGGGGTGGAGTTATGGATGGGTACTTGTTCTGACTGAGATCGTGAGCAAGCACGCTTCTCTGTCCTCTGGACGGGAGGCGTCTCAATGAAGCGATGCTCGAGGATAATTTACCAGGGATCATGCGTTTGGTAGAGGTCCGTAGTGATGAGTTTTGTGTAAGGCAAACTTCGAGTTCTAGCTTCGACAGATACGATCAGGGGGAATAAATTACATACATCGATAGACGATAATATTAACATAGAGAGAGAATGGATATGTAGTAGACCAGTGGCAGGTTGGTGTGATACACCGCTGGAGGAATATTATACAAGAAATGAAGGATTGCCACACATTGGCGCTTGCACCGAGCTACTTATCCTACTCCATCATTTTATCCTACTCCATCATTTCCACCTCGCACACGCCTTCTTCCTGTTCGTTTGGAAGCCGATTCGCTGCAAATACAACTGCGCCCGGATTTGATGACAAGCCAAACCCTGTGTCGACTCCCGTGACACAAGGACCCCTCCTGGTATCACTGGCGTACAACTCCCTCACGCTGAGGATAAAACGAGGGGGTAGCACAGATAGAGGAACCACACTGATGACATCCATGGCCAGTAGTTCGAGTAGTGGCAGATTGTTGACCAGTATGACCACAGTAGCCACCTGAGAAATGCACATCCTGTCATGAACAGACACTATTAGCCCAACGAAGCTTAACATCGTTATCACTAAGCTTACACAGTGAAGTAAAGGACGCCTTCTCTGGCAAGAAGGGTCATATATTGGTTTGGTTGCCATTGATTCGTGACTCTGTACATTGAAACCGACTCCCGTACAAACTTGACGACGACAAACATGCATAATGGTGCATTCAGGGCGAGAACGATGATGGCAGCAGCCAGATCCAGGGTGTTTGACAAGCCATAGAATTGGTTGCCGCAATACGAGATGGCAAACCATGGAATGCTGGTCGCTGGGAACAAGCGTCTCTGTTATCCATTTTAGAGATCAGAGTTCCACTTACCTGTTACGAATTTTGGCGTGGAAAATGTTACCGCGCATATGACCGAAATGATCGCCATCATGAAGTAAAGCATGAGGAGAAATGCTAGAACTGTCTTCGAGCGCTGATAAATGGCATACACGCGGAGGATCATTGGCACTGTGACCGCCCTCAGATGTAATCAGTGAGGAATGAATGTCATGCTCACAGTCAGCACCAGCAAGAAAAAGGAGAAGCGACCAGACCTGCACCAACCAGAGCGCATCGCCTGAAAGCAACCCGAATGAGCGGAACACAAAAAGAGCACGAGGAGAACACTCACATCTAATCAATTGACTCCTCAGAAATCAAATTTATAGAGGGAATGGTACGTACGTCTGTGCATGTTCAACACCAGTGGGTTGCTCAGCGATAAGAAGACATGAATGGAAGAAATCATGAAAGGGCTACTAATTATGGTGGTCCCAGCTGTATATAATGTGATGAACGAGTTAGACCGAGTCTACACCACAAGCTTGGGACGTACACAATGCCATAGAACTTGTAGATGACGTGGATATCATCATGCTGAATTAAACTACAGCGAGTTTATAGTGCTCACAAAATGCGAAGGAGACCACAATATCGAACTTATCTCCACCTTCAATTATAATGTATGGGTGAAGGGTGCCCGGTAACGTACCAGGAGATACGAAGAGGATATGATAGACCACGGTTGGCTCTACGTTTTACTCAGAGATGAACATAATTGTAGGAAAGATGGCGGTGACTGACCCAAACATACTCAACCTATGAAGAAGGTCAAAGAATGAATCACTCGAGGAAATTTACGGAACAATACCTCTTTCGGGATCAAGAGGACTGGAAAAATGGAGGGCTATGAAATGAACTACACCACTAGGAGGAAAGCACAACTCACTATAGTCATAAGCAACTCCAGCGATGATCGCAACTGAGGCGGCTTCATCAGTGAACTAAACGGAGCAATAAATCTCCTTACCAGCTACATAGTTATTCAGAAGCAGATCCACATAGATGGGCACCAGGGAAGACATGGAGATGACTGAGGGTAAAACGGATAGTGTGAAAGTGATGGTGCAGTGAATTTCGAGCATTAAAGGGGCCTCACGTTGTTGTGCGCCGTTGATGTACTGGACCACCTAAGGCAACGCTTTCTCGGCACCCAGGGAGGGTCATCTGAGTGTTGTGGACCCTGGTATCACTCGGGGGGTTTACTGGTCAACGATTTCGAGGTACCAGCAAGTTGATGTGACACTAGATGGAAGCGACCCCGGGGCTATTGCACGTAAGTGACACTGCTTAGGTCACTCGTAAGTAACAGTTATGTCCATGTCAGGACATTCCAAGGGGCTGAAAAAAAGTCTTCGAAGGTGTGTCGCTCGGGAAGGGAACGCGCTCGATGCAAGTTCGGTCCACCCTATTCCAACTCTATCCGGCACAAGATCCGATTAATATTGTGTGTGAGTGTCGTTAGATCACATTGCCACGTGACCTCCAGTGAGATATCACCTCGAATCCAGGCTCAACCAGCCACAGCCAATTGATTGTCGAAGTGTTCAATGGGCTACTATTGCTGCCAGCCTTCGGTAAAGAGTCTGGTTGGCAATGTCTCTAGACGCTAGTCGACTTTGATCGCTGAGTGACTCAGGCTCGTAGTGCGTCTGAGTCATAGCTGGTATTTCAAGTTGTAAAACTAATCGACAAATCGCGTAGACACTCCCGGAGAAGAATTAGAACGATGGAGGTGCCATCAATGTGCGAGATCTGAACTCACCATAACAGACTGTAGGTACGCTGACGAATGAATGGGGCCTGAAGGGGCGATAATCATCGGCTCCCTGGTGATCCATGATGGACCCTGTCATTCATAGTGGACTGCTACATCAGGCTTATCCAGCCTTCCGAGCAATCTCTGAGTGGAAAAAAACCCTGGGGTCTAGAATTGTCAACGTTACCGCAAATGTGGGAGGACAACTTGAACTGGGCCACAAGCTGTCGCATCTCAATCAAAAAGATATTTTTTGAACCCTGAAATTCGTGAGTGCCCGCCTCACTTGGACCTACTAATACGTACCATTCACCAAAGGATGGGCAACTAGATTGATGGGGCGAGCGACTTCAAAACCTCCGTTCCCGACATGCAAGTAATTTAAACTCGTGCAAGTGAGCTAGTAGGGTCGAAACGACCAACCAAGTGTAGGATACAGAACGACTCTCCGCCCAGCATAAATGGCTAAACACAACAAGACGAGGAGAAGCACACCGCGTTGATAAAGGCTGGTCCGTCTGGGTTCTTAATGAACATATCGCTCCAAAGGCAAATATTCCATCCACCGGTGGTGACGTGTCAACTATTAGTCCTGCGAACTCATCCTTGATGACCTGAGGACTCGGAGGTCGGCCTAGTGCGTGATCAACTTTATGTCATCGGCCCAGATATCCCGACCTTGATTCCAACACAGCACCGACCGCGCTGCATCATGCTCTCCTGGACAGTATCAACTATTAATGAGTGAAAATCCATTCATGATCCAACCTCGCGACGTCCAGTGCAGCGCTTACATACAACCTCAGATCCTGTCCTGGCTCATCTAGATTCGTGGAATAGAAGCCGCGGAAACCATGGAGCAGCGGATACAACGCGAACATCGAATCAACCACCGCGACTGAGTTTACACTCCGTTGGGACTTGGGAAAAGTAGTGAGTGGTCTGTGCCTTCAACGATTGCGGCAGGGACAGAAGTGCAGGATTTCGCCTGGAGTACCTGGAGCATTGTTTTCTCCGGGTCTTTTTCCTTCGTCATTCGTTCTTTATCATCCCTGTTCACTCTTGCTAATGTCAACTCCTCACTTCCAGATACTGCGATATTATCTCTCCAATCGGGACACCGCAGGTCAGCCTTACACCACATCGTTGTCCCTGCTTCCTGGCTCCTTACTTCCCTACTCGTTTTGAGTACAGCTGCTAGCCACTCTGTGGCAAGCGGGCGTGTCCCTTATCAGCGCTGTCGGGCTGTGACAAGCCCTGCGTTTGCGATTAGTGGCATGGACATAACGTGGCTCCGAGGTATTAATTCACGGCCCCAATATGTGCCAGTGGACGCAGACAACATTCGGGACGCTATATACAGCGGTGTGTATGGTCGTGTTGGTGCGCGTTGGTCTTGACATTTATTCCTAGTGGTCACTTGATCCGATACTGCACCATGAAAGTAGTCTTGATCTTCAGCGGTTTCAAAAATGCCTGTGCGTGAACATGTTGCCAGCTACTATGTATGCGAGAATGAGAACGACAGAAGAACAACATCGAGGGGTTGCAGTTGGATTCCATGGCGCATAGTGGACTACCCTCAGCTGTCGATTCATTGCGACAGGGAAAACCTATTTTTCATATATGTAATTGTCCAAGGTCGCCGCAAGAAACAACCCGTCGCACTGCAATTTCCAGTCGGTCGTTCATCCTTCGCGCTCTTTTCAAACAAGGTCGTCATCCATTCTTTGGGGCTATACCTAGGGCTACTGCTTCCACCCCCGGATGCGTGGGCTCTAGCGGACTCGAGCGAGAAGATCGAGGTGCTTTCTTGTACCTTCAGATGAATATTATCCAGGCAGAAGTGCCTCAAGCATGGAGGCGGAAAGAATGGAGCAAACAAGTTGGCGCTGGACGGTACGTCATGGATGCTTGGTCAAAGAGGGGCTTGCAGACCCTGCGTGGGTGACGAACTCTTCATAGTAGCGCGAACTGAAGGAACGACTAGTGTTTTGATGGGGATGGATATCGGTTGCATGTCCACTCTGTTACAGAAATGAGGCAGCGTTCCTCGAAGGTTTTTGAAATGTGTTCAGGAGGGAGAACATGAAACAGAGATGAAGTTCGGCAAAGCCTCGCTCAAGGTTTTCATGGAATGGGATACCACGATGGATGCATTGGGACGGCTCGAGCTTCCAGAGGACACCCCACCATCGTTCTACCTCATTCGACCGGGGGAAAACGAGGGGGGGGCTATCGTTCGGACATGTGGTCTACGGTGGATCCAACTGAGTTGGTTTCATTTACAAGGTACACGAGTTTATTCATTCCTCTTGAGTGCCATTTTCTGACTTGCTGCTAGGAATTTCACAACAAAGCTGAGATATCATGATCTTCGTGCTATCGTGACTTCTGATCCTGATAATGCTTTTAATGAATCGTGTGAGCTAGGTCACCATAAAGTGTTCGTATGTGCCAGCAAACATTCCGATTAGCAAAGTTTCCTAGTATCTCAATTGAAATTACCAGGTTCTTGTGAACCCTTGCTTTCATTCAAATTGCAGCTTACTGTCAGCAGGACTTAGGAACAATTTGAGCGAGAACAGGTTCTCCAAGTGCTGAAATCATCTCCAAGCTCCTCTCTAAACAGTGACGCGCACGAGAAGCTTGAGTTAAGTTACCCGACTCGGAGGGCTTCATATCTGAAGACACGACGTTCGTGTCTCACCGACCAAAACAAAGTTTATCCTCTTCGTCGTTGAGTTCATTATCGTTTCTCGAGCAGGTCCCAAGGACTACCCTCCAAGGTACCTCAGCACCATTCCGACAGGCTTTTCCTAACGTGTTCGTATCGTTGAAAATGGAGTGTCTACCCTGAGCCGTCGCAAGGCCTGGCCCGATTCCGCCTCTAACGATTCACACGTTCCAAGTCGATAAATCATCTCGGATCATCTGTTTTGCTCCCTCCCCAAACTGCCAGAGAGCACGAAGTTGACGCCCACATCAGCCACGATCGACCTGGCCCTCGCTCCTTCTGCCATATCTGCCCACCCACAGATGCGGATGGTTTCGTTCCAAAGACTCTCTCTGCACCTCTCCATCATGGGCGATAACGAGAGCACAGATTTAGTAATCTCGAAGAAACAAAGGACGACCACAGTCTCTAGCTCAAAGTGCAGCCCAAGTTGGGCGCGATGGGCTACAAGGCAGAAGCAGGGATCAGTTGACATGGGTACGATGACGAGGACTTCCGTTGTCCGAGTGTAACCGTTTCAAAGGAGGAATCCTGATTTACACAGGATAGTCATTAAATTTATCAATGGGATACCTAGTTTCATTTTATACATGACACCCTGCATGTTGCGGAAGCAGCAACTTGAATAACACGGTTCCGAGAATGCAGTGCGCCAGATTACCTGGTGGGTGGCCTCAAAGTTGTTTCCTCGCTCTGTCATGCGCTATTGATCAACAGGTTCACCAATGATGAACGCAAATGAACCATTAGCGCTAAGCCGACCTCCTCAGGTCATCAACTTAGATGAGTTATCAGGACTAATAGTCGTCACGTCACCACCAGCGTATGGGATATTCGCCTTTGGAGCGATACGTTCATTAAGAACACAAACGGACCCAGCTTGCCAACATGGTGCGCTTTTCCTCCTCGATTGTCGTGTTTACCCGTTTATGCTGACCATGGACTCGGACCGAGAATCGTTCTGCATCTACACTTGGTCGGTCGTCCTATCAATCTGATTACCTATCCTGTGGTGAATTGTACATATTAGGTCCAAGTGAGCCACTCACGAGTTGCATGGCTCTTTCAGATTGCCCCAGTTCAAGTTGGCAATTCTAGACCTCAGCGTTTTCCATGACTCAGATGTTATTACTCATGACGATCGCGTTACGCCGCGGCTTTTTCAGGTCCCGTCCATTCATCAACGTAACTACAGTCTGTTATGGTGAGTTCAGTTCTCGCACTTGGATCGCACCTCCGCCGCTCTAATTCTTCGCCGGGAGTATTTACGTGGTCTGTTGATTCATTTCACAACTTGAAATACCAGATATGACACACCACGTGTTACTCGGTGATTGAAGTTAACTAGCGTCTAGATATACACTGATGATCGGACTCTTTACAGAAGCGTAGTGGCACTGCCCCACTCATCACTCGATGATCAATCGGCTGTGCAACCTGCGCCGCCCAAGTGAGCTTGCGTTCGAGATGGTATCTCACTGGAGGTCACGTGCTACTGTGTATGCCGAATATGGTGGACCTAACTTGCATTGAGCGGGTTCACTTCCCGAGCCACACATCCCTTGACGACTTTTCTCGGCCTGCTTAGTCTATTTCGGATTACTGCGCCACATCTGAATGATATTGAATACCTATCCTCGGAGCTGCCTTCGAAATCCTAGACGATATGGCACCAACAAACATTGTGCTTCCCCCTAGCGGGAAAGATATCACTGATCCCTATCTGGGTAGAAACATTTTTATGTGGTACGTGGTAGACATACTGTGGTCGAGCATAAGTAGCTGAACATTAAACAGGAGCCAGTTAGATAATTTGCGGGGGAAATTGTCGACTTCCTTGGCCGACACCGTGCCTTGAAGATGTGTTCGAAATCTTGGAAACACTAGCCGTTTGATGAGTGGGAGCCGATATCACCGCTGAGAGCTATGATGCACCACAAGTCGCTCGGCGGTTGAAGTCAACTGGCGTGAAACATTGCCAGCCGGACTCTTTACACAAGCGTTGCAGTACTAGCCCATTGAACACTTCGATAATCGATTGGCTGCGCCCGGTCAAGCTTGCATTCGAGGTGATATCTCACGTGGCAATGTGTAAGTTGAAGATGTATTCGTAATCTAACTACACTCACACACAATCGGATCTTGTGCTGGAATAAGGTGGACCTAACACAACAGATTTCGAGATATTTAGGGGGGCTTTAAATGTGAAACTATATGGCAATCGCCACTTGGGATTTAGTTCGACAAATAGGCAATGGCTAAATTTTATGTCTAGATATACTCCAGGCTAAATGTTAGCTAAGAGTTTAAGTTTGAGCAAACATATTAATGCATTTAATATTTGATATCTAGCATCAATTTAGCTATTGCCTATTTGTCGAACTAAATCTCAAGTGTGTGATTGCCACATAGTTTCACATTTAAAGCCCCCCTAAATATCTCGAAATCTGTGGTGTAACTTGCATCGAGCGGGTTCCATTCCCTTGGAGGTCCTGGCATGGACATAACTGTTACTTACGAGTGACATAAGCAGTGTCATAGCTGTGAGTCCCCGCAGTCGCTTCCATACAAAGTGTCGTTAACGTGCTGTTACATTGAAATCGTTAACTCGTAAACTCCCCAAGTGATACCAGGGTCCACAACACTCAGATGATCTACCGTGGGTTCCAAGGAAGCGTTGCCTTGGGTGGTGCAGGACATCAACGGCGCACAACAGCGTGAGGCTCATTTAATAATGCTCGAAATTCTCTGCGGTACCACTTTCATACTATCCGTTTTACCCTCAGTCATCGCCATGTCTTCGCTGGTGCTCCCCTATTGGGTCGAACTACTGAATAACTACATATCGGGTATGGATGTTTACTGCTCTGTTTACTGCTCTGACGAACCTGGCTCAGTCGCGACCATCGTTGCTGTTGTTTATGACTATAGTGAGTTTTGCTTTCCGCCTGGTGTTGTAGTCCTTTCATGGCCGTCTATTTTTCAGTCCTCTTGATCTCGGAAGAGGTAATGTTCTGTGAATTTCCTTCATTTCATTGGTCGACTTTCTTCATAGGTTGAATATATTTGGTTCAGTCACGGGCATCTTTCCTGCAACTATGTTCATCTCTGAACAAGACGTAGAGCCAACCATGGTCTATCATATCCTTTTCGTATCTCCTGGTACGCTGCCGAACAACCTTGATCAGTGTCTTATAAATTGAAGCCTGAGGTGGAAATAGAGTCGATATTGTGGTCTCGTTCGCATTTTGTGAGTACTGTACACTCGCTGGTGTTTAATTCCGCATGCCAATATCCACGTTATCACCCAGATCTACTACGTTGCGTACGTTGGCCCTAAGCTTGTGGAGTAGACTCGGTCGAGCTAATTCATCGCATTACAGTCGGGACTACCATCATTAGCAGCCCTTTGACTGCGAGAGTTTTCTTCCATTCATGTCTCCTCATCGTTGAGCAGCTCACTGATGTTGAACATGAACAGACGTACGTACCATTCCCTCTATAAATCGTTTTCTGACAAGTCGACTAACTAAATGTGAGTGTTCTCATCATGCTCCTTTGGTGTTCGACTCATTCGGGTTGTTTTTAGGTTATGCACTCTGGGTGGTGGAGATGTGGTGCTTTCTCATTTTTCTTGCTGCTGCCGACTGTAAGCGCGACATTCATTTCTCACTGACTACATCTGATGGCGATCACAGTACCCATGGTCCTCCGCGTGTATACCATATATCAGCGCTCGAAGACGGTTCTAGCGCTTCTCCTCATGCTCTACATCATGGTGGTGATCATTTCGGTCATATGTGCGGTAACATTTTCCATTCCAAGATACGTATCAGGTGTGTGGAACTCTGATCTCTGAAATGGATAACGGACATACATGTTCCCAGCGATCAGCGTTCCATGGTTTGGTACCTCCTATTGCATCACTCAAGCCCATGGCATGATCAACACCCTGGATCTGGTTGCCGCTGTCATTGTTCTCACCTTGAGCGTTCCAGTGTGCATTTTGGTCGTGGTCAAGTTCGTACAGGAGTCAGTTTCAATGTACAGAATCACGAACCGATGGCAACCAAACCAGTATATGATCCTCCTTTTCAGAGAGGGTGTCCTTTATTTCATCGTGTAAGCTTGGGGATAACGGTTTTAAGCTTCGTTGGACTGACAGTGTCTGTTCCTGACAGGATGTGCATCTCTCAGGCAGCCACTCTGGTCGTACTGATATACAATCTGCCACTACCAGAACGACTGGCCGTGGATACCACCAGTTTGGTTCCTCTATTTGTGCTTCCCCCTCGTTTTATTCTAAGCGTGAGGAGGTTGTACGCCCGGGATGCCAAGAGGGGATCCAGTGTCACGGGAATTGACACAGGGTTTGGCTTGTCATCAAATCCGAACCCAGTTGTGTCTGCAGACAACGGGCTTCTGAACGAACAGGGAGAAGATGCTTGCGAGGTGGAAATGGTGGAGTGGGACAAGTAGTGCGGTGCGAGCGCCTATGTGTAGCAATCCTTCGTTTTTTGTATAATATCCCTTCACTGCTGTATGACACGAGCCTGCCGTTGGTCTACTACTCTCTCTGTACATTATCGTCTTCGCCCTGATCGTATCTGTCGAAAATAGAACTTGAAGTTTGCCATACACATAACTTGTCACTACGGACCTCGACAACTTATCCTCAAACCTCGCTTCATTGGAACGCCTCCCGTTCAGGGGACAGAGAAGCGTGCTTGGCCACGATCTTAGTCAGAACAAGTACTCATCCACAACTCTACCCGCAGGTTCAGTACAATCTATCACTGTACATGTATGACATCCACTGGTCATAACAACACTATAGTTAGCCCTTTCGAGTACGGTTGACTTATCGGTGCTTCATGGCCAATGCCAGTGAACACCTACAGACCCCAGAGGAAACTAAAATACTTTTATTTGGCATAACACGGACAGAGCATGCTCAGTGACACACCGTAATATATAGGAATGATATCATGGACCGTGGCTGGGTCTAGGCCTTGTTCAGAGGGGGCATTACCCTCATAAGGAGGACTGTTGCGGACCCAAATATATTCAACCTAGAAAGACAGCTGGGGTTGAAGACATTGGTAAGAGCACAGTACCTCTTTCGGGATCAAGAGCACTGGAGGGGAACGAGAGTCATGAAGTGAACTTAGTTACATTACCCGAGAAAAGCACTACGTACGGAAATCATATGTGATTGCAAGATTGCTCGCAACTGGGCCGTGTTCATGAGCTAGATCAGAATGACAAACATCGACCATACCTGATACACAATCATTGGGCTGAAGGGATGCATACGCTGACGACAAAGGGAACGGCATGGCCACGCCCCACCTGAGGGTCTATCTTGCAGCGAGGAGGCATCGCTGGGACGATCGAGGTCCCGGTGGTTTAAATCCTCTCATTTCACTGGGCGTCGATATTGGGAACATTGCAATGCCTTCTCTATCAGCTGTTGGCAACTATATGTGGAAGATCACCGCTGGTGTAAATGAGCGCATTCGCCGTTCATTCGTGACTTTCTTTTATTGGGAGCATATGCGTATCATATTGACGGATAGTTTAAGAGGAAAACTTACTACATTTTACCTTTCGATAGCTTCCTAACCCTGCCCACGCAGCCGACCTAAACACGAACAAGTGCGCGATGAAACCCGACTTGCAGTATTCATGGACCACATTGTGGAGTGACGCGGCGGGGCGCTAGGTGGTAGTGAAGGCGACAGTATACGGACTGGTTGATGTCTTGAACCCGCAACTAAAAAGATTGAGCTTTGGTAGAGACACGACGTCGTGTTGCTCCACCTCTGTGTTCATCGAGGTGAGAGCATACACGGGCGGTCTTCCGCATCGGGGTTGCAAGAGGTGAAGTCAATGGTTGACTTGGTTTGATTCCGAAGAATATGCCTAAGAGCACCATTGAGAAGGTGACTGTCTCATGGCCACATAGTCACACCGACTTCGACTCGGATGGGACTATCCTCTCTCCATTTATCGTCCATCGACCCAGACCCGTCGGTCTGTGCCAGAAGGTCGGTGACCCGTTTGAATTCGTAGGCGCTGCGACCGAGTTCGTATGGAGTATATCGTGTTCGCCTGAGCTCAATTGTCAAACACGTACTAGGGAGAACATCATGAATGGATACATGCCTATACTCTTGCTTATGTAATCATATGGTAGCTGGTTCTCCAACATGCCGATTAGTACTACTACTACTAGTAGTACGCCATCCGAGAGCCTGTGGTACAAACCATGTCCCCGGGTTAGTAACGATCCTTGACTACACAAGGACGACCAAGGATTTCTGCGGCACTATCAATCCGTACCTTGCCAACGGTTCGCAACCAAGTCCCCCTACTTGCCACTGTCCCGCATCACGGTCAAACCCGAATACCTCACTGAGCACAGGATGTCGTCAAGATTTATTATGCTGCATATGCCAAAAACTGATGAACCAGATTTGCTCGACCTAAACATTCACACAACGCAGCGGGACCACTATGGTCAGCTCAAAAACAGTGAAGATTCTACTCCAATATGTTTGTTTCACTACTGACCATGCAACGATGGCACACAAATACAGATGTATGGCTTTTATTCCTTCTCTAAAAGACCGCATTGCTGATCAATCAATTGCCAGATACTAGGTGGGAGTTTCATCATCGCGTGTTTACAATCCCAAACCCATTTGGGGGTACTTTCAAGTTAAAGCACCTTACTTGGTGGACATATGGTCATTCGTCGCGTACGCCAGAGGGCAATGTCAAATCCGTTATTGGCCACATGCTTTGTTATCCCGAAGGCGAGATGTCCTTCCGTCGTACCATTTCCTTACTGAGTCCGGGAAGAAGATAATCGCCCGCGTGAGTCTGTTTTCGATTCTCGGAGTTGAGGTCTAATGTCATTGATAGCTTGGATAGGACGAAGTCAAGATCGATCCTCGCGCGATCCCTCTCAAGAGCTAGAACGACTACGAGAACGAGCTCTGGGGCAAGGAATCGAACCACTCGATTGGCTCTTGGGTTCCTCCTAGCTGTCAGTCTCCCAATTCGGCATGCTTCCTCCTATGGGGTATCAATCTGGCGGCCGTGGCACACCCATGTCACAACTTCATCCGCTTAGCGATGGAATGATGTTGAGGCAGTTCCTGTCGACGGATTCACGACCCAACATGTACTTTGACATTGATGTGCGTGTGCCTGAGCAGCTCGTTGATATGGTCCGTGTGCACCTACCAATGCGGGGCTCGAACGGAATGTCAAAGAAACTCTGCGCACGACCGATTTGAACACGATGACGAAAAGGGAGATCGGGAGGTTATTGGAGGAGAGGCTCGGGATGGACTTGACGTCTAGCAAACCGACTATGAATGCGGCGATCGATGAGATGCTCATGAGTCGGTCGTGAAGGGCTTTCCGGACTTGAACTCGAACCTGAACGTGTAGAATGGACCCTGACCTGATCGGATCTATCTTTAAAAGTAGATCAAGGAACCATGTTTTCGTTTATCGCTCTGAGGTTTTTTCTCATTCTCATTTCTCATATCCAACCCTCCATCGCCACGATTCAGACATATTTCCCTCCCTTTTTTCAATTGACATGGACGCGTTTGTTTGCCTGCTTCTTTAATTTACAGACGTATGTACTCTCACCCAGCGACGCTTACCAATCTTATTTCTCTGATATCGCTCAGACTGATTGTGGGTTGCAGTTTTCGCCTCTCAATCCCTGTACTCTGGCCCAAACTACGCCGCATCGGATACTTCCGATTCGTAAAATCGTCTCGCAGCGATGATCACGCAGGTGGAGGCAATACTCCAACAGTTCCGCGAGGAACGCGAGTAGGTTGCCCATCAATGTCAGGTATGAGCCGACGTGATGACGTCGTTGATATCACACGCGAATTCGAATTTGCCAACGCCTTCACATGTATCGCAACGTTGAGAGGGAAAGGAGTTGGTGGTGGGTTTGCGTCAATGAGCGATGACAATGGTGACGAGAACCTGAATTCCAGATGACCTCAGTTCGTGATTATGGTTGCGCTCTGAATAAATACAGCTTACAGGAAATACAGCGAACGTCCAATCGTGATTGAGGACAATACCTGATCCCTGTTTGATGTTCAGCCATGCTCGACAACCGTAGGTCTATCACATACCGTATAGCAAAGTTTCTACCCAGACGGAGATCAGTGATATCTTTCCCGCTGGGGAAGCACAACGTTTGTAGGCTGCCATATCGTCGAGGTTTTCGTGAAGGCAGCTCCGAGGATCGGTGTGCAATCCCATTCAGATGTGGTGCAGCAATCCGAAACAGACCAAGAGGGCTGAAAAAAATGTCAAGGACGTGATGGAGAAGCAAACACGCTCTATGGAAGGTATGTCTACCGTATTCGGCACAAGAGACGATTTAATTCGACATGTGGGAGTGGGCGCATAGTTGGATTACGAATAGATCTTCAACTTACAAATTGCCGCGTGGCCTCCAGTGAGATATCACCTCGAATACAAACTGAACTGGGCGCAGCCGATTGATCATCAAAGTAGTGAATAGGATAGTGCCGCTACGCCTCTGTAAAAAGTCCGATCAGCAATGTTTCTTGACACCTCAGACACTACCGGAAATTTACCTGTGACATACTCGGAAATTATGCATTGGCAGATTGCACCTGAGTTTACGAATATTTATAGACTACATAGTGGTGAACAAATTCAGAGAAAATCTATCAATCCTTATTGTCTGAATACTCTAGGACATATCAAGAATACTATAGC